>UESW01001581.1:109344-132410 GCA_900491605.1 Calamus simplicifolius | reverse complement strand
TAACTATTTGGCCCATTGGCCCTTTTTATATCACAACATATGCTTTTAGATCTCATGATGCTGGGCTGTGTGTGTAATGCCTCTGAGGTACCACCCTACAGTCGCCCTTCTATAGGTGTACTCTCATCGGGTGCGTGACTAGCAACAGGATCCCCGCACAAATAGCACCCCTTACCCGTGCGGTTCACCTGGCAAAGTGCTTTGTTCCTTAACCCTGGAACCTCGGTTTTCTCTCTGCCCCCACGGGCTATATATAGTAATCAGCTCCACTGAGCTATGATTCATGCCCCCACGGGCTGCTCACAACCAACCCCACTGGTCTGGTTAAGCGTGCACTCCCTGATTCTGGGGTTCATCGTACGATTTGTTCGCAAAGAGGTGCCGGCTCGATAGTAGTGTGCAATGCTCATGCTACAGTACAGTCTAAAGGGTGATCAGCCCCCTAGCTGCCTGATGCTCAGTATGATACATACATCATTTGTAAAGCTTTATCATGCAAATATGCCATGTATACATTAAAAATCCCCTCATCGAAACTCATGCTTATGTGTTTATGCTCAAAACTCATGCTCGAAATCATGCTTATTTCTTTATGCTTAAAACTCATGCTCAAAACTCATTTATCAGAATATCATATACTAGGTTCTCATTTCTCATATTTAAAACATACATAATACTCTGCTAAACATAACATACCATAACTAGGTATTAATCTCATTATACTAGCTCAAATTAACTTCTCATTGCTAGATGAGAAACCCACTCACCTTAGTAGGTTACTCCTCGACTGGTACTCAACTTTGGTATTCCGGCTCCCTGGAATAACCCTCTTGACCTACGTCACATACAGATACGATAGCTATTAGGATTACCTCCACACGAGGTTTTCCCATGAACCATGCATGCATACATGATCTATCCTCTAATATCTCATTATTTCTTCCACCCTTTCTCTACTCAAGATTACTTCTACTATTACCTCAAAATACAATAATCTAAGAAAATCTAAAGTCATACAAGATCTAGGAAGCTATAGCTTACCTGGAGTCGAGCACAAACCCCAAGCTTCCCTTTCCCTTTCTCTTTCTTCCTCCTTTTTCTTCTTCTTCTTCTTCCTCTTCCTCTCTTTTCTCCTCTTCTTTCTCTCTTTCTTTCTTTCTTTTTTTCTCTGGCTGAACCCACGTTTCCCTTTTTCTCTAATGACTTGGGGACCAAGTCATTGGAAACTTAAGGGTTAAGGCATGCCAAATTCCCCTTTTACCCTCAAACACTCTTAACGTGCGCTTTTTAGAAAACACGTGGCTCACTTATAACCATGATATTTTGCCCTTAGATTTTCTTTCCCAAGTTGCCCTTAACACAATTAGCAATTGACATCGGAGCCTTTTCCCATTTTGCCCCTGACATAGCATTTTTTTAATCGATTTATAGCCCAGATTATCATTTTTTACTTAAATCGATACTTTTATGTAATATTTCTAAGAAAAGACTTTATCAGCTTGAAGAACTCGATTTTAGAAATCCAACTGTTCAAACGGCATCCAAATCGGACTTGAAACGAATTAAATATAAAATTCTCAAGATTTAACTCAGAAAAACCTGCCGTCTTGGAGTCGGCTCCAACAGATTTGGAGTCGGCTCCAGCAGAAATAGGTGTCGGCTCCAGAAAAGTAGGGGTCGACTCCAGAAAAGTAGGAGTCGACTCCAGCTCTGCAGGTGTCGACTCCAAAGCGTGCCGAAAGTTTAAAACCGTGCTAGAGTCGACTCCACTCCAATTAGTGTCGATTCCAACCACTAAAAACATTATTTTAGGATAAAACTCAAACTAAACTTGATTTTTCTTGTGATTTAAACCCATTAAAACTTAAGTCTCTCAATTTCTTAAATCAAACTCATTAACATTCAGAAATATACTTATTTACTCCAAAATTTCTTCTCTTTACATTTATCAAAAGGCCAACACACCCACATTTCACTAAAACTTTCTGACTTTCATTTCAAATGAAAATGCCATAAATTACAAGGTTTTCAGGATGTTACACTGGTGGTCACGAACAGCCTCTTGGTAGCTCATTATATCTTTCGATACGTAGGTAGTTAGTCAAACACATAAAAGTACTGCCAGTAGCTTTTCTTAGCGGTGCATCCCTAATATCCCTACCACATGCTCGTTGGATCAAATAGTCCAAGGAACTACCAGTTGCCTCCCATTTCTGGACTATTCCTAAATGAGAGAAATAGAGACCAAGAATGCCTTACCCTTTATGGCCACACTAATTTTCTTTACCACACAAGCAATGAGAATGAAATAATTTTCTTTATCATTGGCAGAATCTTTCGATACTACATCATCTATGAATGGAATCTACTTGGAAGGTCAGTGGGCATGAATGATAATGATTGTTGCTACGAAGATTTATTTAGATCTCAAAACAATAGAAACACTCATAACAAAACAAGATAGAGATATTAAAATGCTCTGGTACCAACTATATAAAATTTAAAATCTACACAAGCATATGGTATATATTAAAATATGAAATAATAGGATCAATGAATTACCTTCGCCATTGAATCTATTTGTGATCTATCTTCTAAGAATCTTGATTTAGTGCTTCCAATCAATGAGCAATTGCACAATGATGGTGAATGCCCTCAGACTTTGCTCTTAATCAGGGACCCAATCTCTCTATCGCTACCGTATGATTTTTTCATGTATGAAAATCCTTTAGGAAGGGATCAGTGTATTTTTCTTATGTATGATGATCTAAAAAACCTTCAGAAAGGGATCTCAATTTATAGAGAAACTCCAAATCCCTTATCTCACCTATTCTCATCAAATATGCCCTTTTTAATTTTTCAAAAGAGATATAGTTATCACTTCTTTAATTTGTGGGTGAATATTTTAAGGATTATCTCTAAGCGATTGAGAGATATCTTACCAGATAAAATAAAATAGGACCGTAACCTACGAAATACTACATTATCAACACTCAATATTTCACACTATGAGTTGCTTTTATTGAAAGTTTTTACTTCATTGCTCAAAACAATTTCTTGTTATATACACATGGATTAATATTGACCTCCATCATCACTGTTCTCAACTAAGTAGCTCATCCATAAGTTTCATTGACCAGCAAATTTATTAATAAATAGAGTAGTGCTTTCAATGTATAGTTTCCAAAGTATTAATGTGTTCTTACTTAAGCATGATAGGCAAGAATTCTAACCTGATAATGGCTAACAAATATGCTCGAAATAGCCATTACACAAATTAAATTTACTAATGGCTTCCTAGTTGTTAAAGCCCCACGGTATTTTAGATCCTCTTCCATGACACGATGCCATGGTATATGGTAGGGGTTGGCCCCATATGACAAGCCAGATTTTTCTAAAAAGTAAAAAAAAAAAAAAAAATGGAGGGAGCTAACTCCTTAAAACTTCACCTTCAAAGGTATACAAAGGAGGTGGTGCAAGATTTTAAACTCTAATATTAAAATTTAATAAAGGTAAGACAACCTGAAGAAGATAACTATTTATTTTGTACTAACTTCTTAAGGACGTTCAGGTAAGCATCTTTGATTTCTCGAGGAATGCTCAATGATCATGCTTTCAAGTAATACAAGAAAGAAATTTTAAATTGTATTATTAAATTAATTAATTGATTTCATTTAGATATACTAAGAGCTTATTTATAGATTGGTATTGATCTAAATTAAATTATACTCAAAAACAAAATCCTAAACTTAATTACTAAAACTAGAATACTAATCATAAATATCTTCAAAAAATATTAAAATAAAAGTGCTAAAGAAACATGTATCCTGATTAGAATTCGTTTTGTTCTTTTTTTTAGAACGCAACAAGGCAGAGGTAGAACAAGAACTTGCGGAAAAAAAAATTAAATCACAAAGGTGAAAAAGGAAGTTATAGAAGACAATTAGGAGGGTTGTAAGAGTGGAAGGTTTGTTCCCAGAAGTTATGGTTTCCCAGGATAAGTCTCTAGGTTTTCAAAGGATTACCTATAGTTTTTGGCCTCTTTGATGAACATCGATCTGCTTGTTCCTTAGTCTCCAAATTCATTAAGCAACAGTCAGAAACGGAGAATTCAAAGATGTTTGGATGGCTTTCAAAGGATTTTGGTTCCTTCATTTTGTCTAGTTTCTGTGGGTAAGTCTGTCATGGAAGCACAGACCATAGCAGCAACTAATAATAGTCTTTCAGATTTGGAGGGAGAATTGGTAGTTGAGCAGAAGTAGATCTGTGGTTTCTAAAATTCATAACTCCTTGGTTAATTTATAAGGTTAGGTCGCGGTAGAACTACATGTTTTAGGCATACTTTGGTCTAGAAATGTTGGCTTACATTTCAACGCAGCATGGTTCTTAATTATGGGCTTATTTGGAAGCGAAACAAAGATCATACCTATGTGACAGCTCACACAAAAAGGGAGCAGCTTAGTAGAAATAGTGATGGAAAAGAGAAATGAGAAATTGACAAAATATCCCCAACCTAAATCCAAAATTTTCAAGATGTGCCTAAGTATGCATAAAATTTTCTTGTGAGCAATGAATATGCATTAAAATTTCTAGTGAAATTGGGTACCTCAAAAGTTAGAAATATAGGATGTGTTAATTAAGAATAGTTTTATTTTCTATCATCATTTTCATAGAAAATAAAGAATATTTATGGAAATATGTTTGATGAATAAAAATAAAATTAATTTTCTACAAACACAACTTTAAAATCATAGGAAACTGAAAATAATATGAAAATATTTTTATTACTTTCTAATGAAAGTAGAAAATTAAAGACAGAAAACTTGAAAATATAGAAGTTAAATGGTTCTCTTTATTTTATTTTTTATTTTTTGCTTATCTTTCTAAGAGAAATTATTTATAATAAAAATAAAATATAAAAAATAATTTTAATTTTCACATATAAAATGAATTTTTTAGAGATAAAAAAATAAAAATTAAAATTAAAAAAATATTCTCAGAAACCAAAAGCAGCAATCGACTGACACGCAGGGGAGAAATCAAAAAAAAAAATTAATTAGACATCCAAAAATAAGGAAAAGCTTTGTTTTTTTACAAAATAGGATTATTTATAAATAGTTTAGTTTTTTTTATTTTACTTTACTTTTTTTTTTAACCCATTTGTCTCTCCTGCTATGATCTACTGTAATGTATCATAGAGTGGCAGTGCACATCTTAACTCCTAATCCATGAATGAGTAATTATCTTTTACTCACGACAGGTTCTACCATTGAACCAAAAAAGATCATTTCAACCATTCAAATATAAATGAGGGGTACTTGGGACGTGCACCACGCTCAGTCATCGAGCACAGACCTCAGCAAAACAGGCCTGAAAATACCAAAAAAAAAAAAAAAATGGAACGATATCTAGACATGGGAAGGAAAATAAAACTAAAAAGAAAAGAACTTTGGGATATTCCTGGGTTCAGTCCTCCATACTGACTCAAAAGTAAACAGGAAAATAAAAAGTAAAAAGATGTGTCCTCGATCTCCTGACTCACAGAAAACCTTCTCTGCGCGTTTATGAGTAGGAAAAAAAGGAGAATAAATTTGAAAACAGTAGTATTTTGACAGATCGAAGAGATACTAATTACATTTGAGGAAAGACAATATAATAATCACCTCTTCCTGATGCCAGCATTCCAATATCCGGTGTCAGAAATCTCAACCACCTTGCCATGACCCCACTCTTGCCGAGTATTCTGCGAGCTCAGTGTAGTGAAGGTGATCTCCGGATCCGAATGATTAACGATCCGGGCTTCTGCAGAGCTTAAGGCAGTGAGAGCTCTGGTAAAGGACCCGGAGATCTCTTCCACTAGAGCATCAACCGGCTCACGCAACCGACCAGTTACCAACTCTCCTAGGGCGGCTTTTAACTGCGACACCAAGTCTCGGCCTCGAACCAGTTCCCTTGTCGCTGCCTCATTGTCCAGCAACTGATCCATCGAAGAGAAGACGAAGTTGACCTCTCCTCTCTGTCTGTCCCTTATTCCCTCTCGCAGTCTTTCTTTAGCCTTGATTGTACTACTATATCCAGATTTTTTTTTTTTTGTTAAAATTCAGTTTGATCCTCAAAATTCATTTTAGTCCTCAACCTTTTAATTATTACAATAGTACCTTACAACTTAAGAATATATATATATACATATTATATCCGTTGCAGGGAGTAGAAGGCTAAAGTGCTCGTTTACGAGACAAAATATCGGAGCTGTTTTTTAAATCGTCGTTAGTTTAAAAAAAAATAAAAATAAATAATTTATAAAAATAATGTTAAAATAAAAATATTATTTAAAATAATATTTTTTATTTTCACTTATATCGCATGAAAATGTGCAGAAAGCGTCACTTAAAAGCACCATTTCAAATGATATTTTAAATTAAAAATTATCGCTTTAAGTTGTGCTTTCAAGTGGCACTTTCTGAAAGCTATGAAAGCATTTTCTATAAAATGTTTCTCTTCTATGCTATTCTTGTTAAACCAGTGCCAAACGACATCGATTAAAAAATAGCTCCAAAATATCAGCTATTCTGCTTATTTGACCCATAAAAGGGAATCTTAGGGAGTTAAACTTTAATAACTGAACATTTGAGGATCAGAATGAATTTTTGAGTGATAGTTTGAGGATCAAAAGTATATTTTGGCCTGGTTTTTAACAAGGAAGGAGATAAGATGCTAGGAAATTTTAAAGAAGGGCCGACAGGGAGGATGCTTGGGATGTCGTCACCTATGGTGACGTCAGTGAATTTGGACACACTCTAAAAGAAGGCATCGGTCACATGGCGCACTATGAATCCATCGAGATCTAGGCAATAGGAAATTCGTAACTTAGATTCATTGCAATTTTTTTATTGAATAATCGTTTTCGTTTTCCTTTTGACCAAGATGGCAAGCTAGCGTTCCTCCCGCGCCAGGATGCGTGTCTAGCGGCTGATTTCAAGTAACTTAGATTCATTGCAAATTTTTTGATATTGAATAATCGTTTTCGTTTTCCTTTTGATCGTCAAGATGTCGGTAAGCTAGCGTTCCTCCCGCGCTCAGGATGCGTGTCTTAGCGGCTGATTTCATTTCTTAACGTTCGAAATGCGTTCTATTTGAACCTTCAAGCTGCAATGAATGAAATGCAGCCATGGGGATTTCTTGACCAATTTGTACCCATTCACTTAATTTAGAGATTAATCAAAAAGAAAAAAAAAAACTAAATGAGCGAAAGATTTCTCTCTTTATTCTTCTGTCTGTCAGGATGTCTTTGAAACCTTTCCAAGAAATGATTAAAAGGGTAATTCTTTCTAAATTTACTAAGTATTCACCTGCCTTCGTTTTATTTGATATATATGAATTAAAAAATAAATATCGATACAGAGATACATGGCAACACCTGTCATAGATATATGATGAATATGGATGTCATCTCATCATGTTCCATACCAGTTACATCCATTAATAAATTTATTAATTATTTTTATTTACTAACATAATTCTAAACATTAGAGGATAAATTTAAAATTACTTAATTCTGCATAAATAATAACATTCTATACGTATGAATATTACATAAGCATATATATATATATATATATATATATATATATATATATATATATATATATATATATGTGGTGAATATGAAATGGATATGATATATATTTTTTTTTGATGAATATGAATACGAATATACCTTCTATATATATATATATTTATCATAATCAAAGCCCTGCAATACCTTCTACGTACCCACTGTATCCATACCGCTGGCAATCGCTACGAATGCTCCTTCTTTTGTTTGGCTGCCCAAAATTTTCATCCATCCTCGTCGTTGATTGAGTCTACGCAATCGCGTCATGCCCTTTCCTTGCATTGAATGTGGAAAACTTTGAGCGACATTTCCACAGATATAAAGCTATGTGAACGATGAATGCTAGTAAACGGCATAAAATAAGACTTGGGCAGTGCGCTTTACTTAAACCGAGTCCTTTAGTGGTTGTCTTATGTGACAGCAGCCTTGTTCCAGCTGCCATGCTGACCGACCAGTCGTAAGCCAGGAGAGCGTTGAGCACCCAAAAAAAAAAACCTGGTTCCTATATATGACCTGGCCCTTACCCCTTCTTCTTTCTTTCTTTTTTTTTTTACAGACAATCGCAATCTAAGATAAATCAAATTCGATATATTATAATATAAAATTTAAAAAAAAATAAAAGTTAAGGGTTACTCTAAACGATAGATCATTCTTTTAGCAGTTCAATCAGTCGTTAAATTAGTTTTTCAATAAATATATCTAATCTAAATATAATAATTTTTTAAAAGAGTAGAATGAATGTTGTTAATCAAAAAAATAATAGGTAAATGAGTTTTAAAAAAATCTGACGGATCCAACGAATCACATATTTGATCTAGCGTATTGGTTTTCCCTTGAATCACCTTGCATGGCGAAGTACATTTAATTAATTTCGGACGAAGAAACTTGGGCAATGATGCGTAGGCCGCAGGTTAACGTTAGAGACGTACGCATGGCGGTCCTAGGGAAGATCGCATCCCCATGTACAAACTAGTTCAGGTTGTTAGCCAAATATTTCTTTTTAAAAAAAAAAATATTATCAATACTCTTTTTTTTGTGTGCCGAAGTCTGGCTACCGACACTTCTGTAATTTCCTGCGTTAAACATCAATATTTTTTTTTTTTTTTTTTTGATACAAATGAATGGTCCACAATTCTAGTACGAATCAGTTCAGATATATCAGAATGCAAGATTTATAATAAATAGAAGGACATGGGTCTTCCATCCTCCATAATCAAAAACCGGAATGCTGAGCAACTAAAGTCATCGTCCAATCCGTAGCTAAATTAGCTTCACGGTAAATATGGCGGATCTGGACATTATCCGCTTCCCGTAAGATGGACCATATATCACTAAGAATCGGATTAGTGGGGGCTTCGGGAATATTCTCCTTCCATAGCCATCTAATAACCATCATCGAATCACCCTCGATCACTAGCCTATGAGCATGAAGAGTCTGAGAAGCAAAAATAATGCTGCCCAAACTGGATAAAGCTTTGTCATAGGGACAGAGAAATTAAGGGAACCAAATCCTCCAGCCGCCAACATATGACCCTGAGGCCCACGAATGATGAAGGCCGAACCAGCCAATCTACCGCGAACACTTCCATCAAAGTTGATTTTGACAAACCCTGAAGGGAAGGTTTCCAGGAAATGAAAACCGTACACCGGTTCACTGCCAAAGCAGCAGGGGAACCCTAGATGCCAAAGGAGTCAGAATCAACCGCTTGAAAAGTATGGGCATAGTCCGCAGACATAGATCTAATCTTTCGCACAATCTTTTGAGGAGAAATAAAATTCTCCGAGAATATAAGCTGATTACTCGATAACCAAATCTGATATGCTGTGACAGTTAAGACGTTAATCCTCTTGCTAGCCCATCTAACAAGTTGCATAATGATAATGCTTGCTTAAAAAAAAAAAAAAGATAACTAGTAAGTACATAATATGAGTTATGCATAGGGCTAGAAGTGAGCCCGAAGGTTAGCTTCGAGCTGAACCAAAGGCCAAGTTTTACTAGTTTTGGATCAGGCTCGGAATCAAAACCAGAACTTATGCCAATTTTAGATCGGACTCGAGTAGAGCATTGGTTCGGTTTGGACCCAAGCCCAATCCAGATCCAATTAACTCAAAATAAACCTGGTTATTGAGCTTATATTGATCTTTTTTTTTTTTGGTTTTTTTTTTTTTGGATATCTGGGAGCCGTCTCCATCGAAGAACTTATAAGCCTTCTTTCTTAAGTCACCTACTTATCTTCCACAAGATTACCCTCTTCAACCCCTTCTACCAAGCAATTCTCTTTCTCTCCCTATTTAAAAACCTCTATCCATCCCCTTCTCTCTTCTCCATGCCCTATCCATCTAAAAACCCTCTCTCCTCGCTTCAACAAATCCTCCACTCTTAAACACTCACCCCAATGATCGATCGAAGATGAGGGATATTAGCTTAGAGGAGAAGGAACTCCACGTTCTAGAAACCCTCATTCTTTATGTCCACAATTGCGACTTCGATAGACACTCGCCACTGCTTCCAAATTGTCAGATTTGCCTTCTTCTCACTATTATCTTTCTCTCATCACAAGAAGCTTAGCTCCACCTTGGCCTTATCATCGAATCTAATGGTGGAAGCAGGAGGGGAGCTGCTACTTTCCTGCTCTAGCTACGAGCGATATGGCTCCTCCCCAGCCTTGTCGCTGGAGTTGAAGGTAGAAGCAGGGAGGGAGCCATGAAAGGACTGATGGCCAAGGTCGTAGAGGATTTTAACCCTTTTTTATTTCATATTTGAAATAGAAAATAAGAGGGAATATCCTGGATATCTTCTTTTATTTCAAAAAATCATAATTTAAGGGATAGCTGGGAATAAGTTAACCAAAGGGATAATTCATGGTTAACCATGGGTTATCTTCTTAATTTATTTTCTAGAAAATGCAGGAATATCTGGTTATCCATCCAAATAAAAGTAAAAAAAAAGAAGTTATCCTATGAATTTACTTTTTGCATATGATATGATAATGGGATAGCCAGGGGATAAACTCTATCTTATACACTTATCCATAGATAATATTTTTTTATCAAATACTACCTTAGGATTTTAACTTTTTTGGAGGGAGGAAACAAGGCTTTTAGCCTTTCGAGTGGTGGTTAAATGTGAAGCTTAAAAAAGCAAAAATAAGAAAGTTTTCATAACCTCATTATGAGTCTTAAGAGTCTTAAACTTTTTAAGTCTTCATAGAAAATTTATTTTATTATTTTTAAAAGTTCTATTTATTCTTTTTTATAAGTTTTATTTTGTGAGTGTCGAGTCCATCAATGATTTTTTTTTACTTCTGAAAGTATTGTAGTCTTAGTCTAATTAAGAATTTTAATTCTACTTAGGTTTTTTTATAATTTTGCTTTATAAGTAGGCTCCTAATGTATTTCATTAAATAAATAATTAAATGATTTGGATAATAAATTATGAAAGATAATTATCTTCTTCTAACTTAAAATAATTTCTATCTTTAATGGTGCAAGCTCATAACTTCTTCAGGATGGATAAAGCTGGTACAAGATCTATAGTTATCCACTTTCATCATCTACTATTAGATTTTCATCTGTAGATTTGATATTAAAGCTAAATCAGTAACCATTTCTCTTTGTCCCCTGCTTTATTTTTCTTTTTCTTCCAAAACCCTAGTTTGAAAAAAAAAAATCCCACTATTAGTTTCTTATTTTATTTTTTTGTCATCCTCAAAAATCCTAGTTTAGAAAGAGAGAGAGAGACATCTTATCTTTCTATTTCTTGTTAAAAAATAAAAAAAATACTTTGAGGAAAAAAAAGTCAAAAAAAGTTTTATTACGGAAAAAGGTTTTTTTTAGAGAGAGAGAGAGAGAGAGAGACGAGAAAAAAAAAACCCAAGGAGAAGAACCAAGCTCTTCTTCCCCTTGCCTTGCTCGATGCCAAAGCCTCACATTGGAGCCCAAGTTGGATGGCCTCATCCTAGGACCGCCACCAGCCACCTCCATTCGATCGATCTCCAGCTGCCACCGCCCTCGGAGGAAGCGACCACCATCCCCACTCGGAGGCCACCGTCAAGGGCTCAGCCGCCGACCGTCACCACATGGTCATGGGCTGCCATCCCCTCCTTCGACTACCATCTTTGGTCGACTAGATCCGCTGCCACAGTCCAACCAACAGCCACTGTGATCTCCCTCAGCAACCCAGACAACCTCCGATTGTTTCTCTTCAGTGATCTAAACTCGAATCACTACGAGGGTGCCACGGATTGACACCTCACCAATCTTCCAGTAGCCGTGCATGGAGACGAAAGCCGCGTCTACCATTCTAAGACACCAGCCGATCCAAACTCATTCCCA
This sequence comes from Calamus simplicifolius, assembly GCA_900491605.1. Lineage (NCBI taxonomy): Eukaryota > Viridiplantae > Streptophyta > Magnoliopsida > Arecales > Arecaceae > Calamus > Calamus simplicifolius. The sequence continues at coordinate 120,460 of UESW01001581.1, read as the reverse complement.
TCCTGACCGTCTCAGGCTCGATGAATACTTAGGCACGGTTTGATACGGGGAATAAGGGGAGATATCCCCCAGATATCTCCTTTTATCCCCAAAAACATTAATTACAGAGGTTATCTCTGAAAAAGGTTAACCAAGGGGGATAACTCATGTTTAACCATGAGTTATCCCCTGAAGTTATTTCCCAGGACCCTAAGAATAGCTGGATATCCCTTCAGCTATCCCCTAAGGGCATAGTTGGCATTATGATTATTTTTAACCCTAGGATCCCTACTCCCGTCTTCATTCTTTTGCCTCCCATTCGAGAGGCCGCCACCCCTGCTCCCGTCTTCATTCTTTTGCCTCCCGTTCGAGTGGTCATCGCCCCTGCTCCTATCTTCTGATCTCTGCTCTCATCTTCGATCTCTGCTCCTGAACTCCTGGACATTGAACCCTGGATTTTCGATCTCTGCTCCCCTCTTTCGATCTCTGCTTCCATCTGTCGTAGCTTGTCTCAGGTCAGTTCTTTTCCCTTTTTTTCTTCTTTTTCTGACTCGATCTTGAGATCTATTTTAATGCTTATATATGTCTCAGGTAAGGGTTCCATGAAATTTTGTTTTGTTTTTTATATGTTTTTTCTTCTTTGCTGCTATGCCCTTCTTTGTTTACCATAATCCGTTTCCTACTTTTGTTTTCCCCTCCAGATTGTTATATGTTATCATGTGGGTTTTAGCGGATTTTTTTGTTTCCAACTACTATCGCAGAGGTATTTCAGCTTGATTTATTTAACATGAATGCATGTGTTAGAAAGTTTAATAGATGTTCTTGATGTCTGATGGTGGATTTCTAAATGCAAAAAGCTCATCGATGCTTTTGGTTGAGATGGTTGAGACCTATGCGATGTAGTGCTTCACCGTTGATGACTGTTCTTAATCTTTTACCTGGTTATATCAAACTATCGCACTAGAAATTTTGGCTTGGAAAATGCAGTAGAAGGATCGATCAGGTAATAAAATCAATAAATCAAATGTTATCACCCGATTGCCAATTAGTTACAAGAGAATCCCTGGTTTAGGAACCTTAATGTATATTATCCAATTTTTTTTTTAAAAAAGAAAGCGATGTGATCCAATCAGACTTATATTGAAATATGGAAATAAACACACAGAAAATCATCCCCTATATATGTCCTACAGCTTCATATTTTTGTGATGAGGCAATCACAATCACCAACAATCTGTGCTAGAATGTCTCGCTCAATTGCTTGTGATGAATTGCTTGGAAAGATTGTTATACAAAAAGGAGTTAAAAGGAACTGTGACAGTCAACTACAATCACTCTTTGACTGTGGAAATGTATTTTATCTCATCTGTTTGTCATATGCATCCTACATAACCATTAGCATGATTATTTTTCGCCTCTTGTATCTCATCGAATAAATAGGCACACAAAGAAGAACCATGGTTGGCACTTCGAAGAGTGGTGAAACAGCATCATCTCGTGCTAGGGTCACTAACCGGACCGATGAAGAGGATAAAATCTTGTCAAGATTGCTGAAGAAAGAGTTTTTTAGGGGTGGTACTTCCAGAAACACATTTACCAAGCCTGCTCTCCTTAGGGTTCTTGAACGGTTTAATATGGAGGCTAAAACCAAATATATCATTCAGAATATGCAAAATAGAATGAAGAATTTGAGAAAAATTTTTCGTCGATATCATTACTTGGCGACTTTGTATGGTTGGGGTTGGGATCCAGAGAGATAAATCCTTGTCAATACTAATGAACAGTGGGACAGTGTGATCTCGGTAAGCTAATTAGTCAATGTTTCTTAGAATTGCATTAACTTTGAATAAACTGAAGCTAATTTCATATTTGGATGTATACTAGGTCAATAGGGAACTGATACATTGTAGGAACAAGCCTTTTGCACCATATGAGGATATACTCATTTGGTATGGAAAGCAAGTTGCTACTGGTGCAGGGGCTGCAACATGCATTGATGCAACACCTCTGCAAGCAATTCCAGCACTCGAATCATCAGACGTTCCAGATTTTAGGACTCCTATCCCTCTTTTATTTACTCATTCGGTTGACTGCTATTTCAATGAACCGAATTTACATAATGACACTAACAATGATGCGATCCATGTAGATCTTGAGGGAGGGAGGAGAGTCCAATGATCCTGTCGCTTCCCCTAGAAATGGCATGGATATATTGGACCTTCACCAACCCCACAATATCAATATGACAACCCTGCTATTAATCATAGTGAATCGGCCTCTGATGGTGCAGCATCCTCTTAAGGCAAGAGGTCGCGTCAGGATACTACCCCACAACACAACAACGTAGACGATTTGGAGGGATAGATAAGTTTGAAATATTAGAGGATTTGAGGCGGCAATCCACCCAACGTTTGGAGTTCTCGGAAGAAGCCATACAACTGTCGAGAAAATGTTGGCTGTCACACTAGAGAAGGCAAAAAGGAAGCTTCGTGTGGTATGGATAAGTGCATGCCGAAGCTTTTTAGCTTACATTTAGCGATGGATGACTTTACAGTTATGTCTAACATTTTGTGTCAATCCTTTGAGACTCGTCAATTATTCATGATGTTAGATGCAGAGCAAATGAAAAGTTTTGTCGATTATCACTTGAATAAACATCGTGGTATTTGATCTTGTTATTTGCTTTGTTAGTTCGATGAAACATTTGTCTTGATATGTTAGGTATAATTCTAATATCATGGAAATTTTATTTAATGTTCAATGTAGCACTGTGTTCTTGTGGAAGTGATAGTTGTTTCATTTTTGCCACTTAATGTACCAATGTGTTCTTGTGCCAGTGTTCCTTGTTTATGTAGCTGGTGTTTTTGCAATTGATATGGCAAGTCATCAATTTGATTTACTAATGCAAACTTTGAATGGCATGCTGCTTGATGATGACATTATGTTCGAATTGTTGGATGAGTTAATGGAAACGGATGAAGAGACTTCGTGTCCACAAAGGGTTCCATGCCATACTCGCCAATTCAGTGGTGCGAACATTATTCGAGACATATTGAATGGCCATTATGACCGTTGCTACCGGTACTTAAGAATGAACACAGAGATGTTTCGGATTCTCTAAAGAGAAAGTTGTTGGCATTGGGTCGCTAAAATCGGGTCGGACGGTGGAAATTGATGAGCAACTAGCAATTTTTTGTCATGTCTAGGTCATGGTCAATCGAATAGGATTATTCAGAAGACCTACCAGCACTCGGGAGAGACGATAAGTAGGTACTTCCATAAGGCTATGGATGTTGTATTGTGTTTGCAGGATGAGTTCATTCAACTCCCATCAAATGATTCATCGGTTCATCCGAAGATAAGAGATAATCGATGTTTCTATCCATTCTTCAAGGTAACGATCGAACATTCTCCATGACACATTGCATCAATTAGATTTCTTAAGCTTTGCTGAAATTTTTTTGACTGTAGGATGCAATTGGTGCCATAGATGGCACGCATATAGAGGTTATTCTACCGAAGGAGGATCAACCTCGTTTTCGCAATCGAAAGAATACTATATTCAGAATGTCATGGCTGCTATATCTTTCGACTATATGTTTATGTTTGTCTACGTTGGTTGGGAAGGATCGGCAGCAGACATGAGAGTTTTGAGGTGGTGCTGTGACCATGGAGGATTTACAGTCCTAGAAGGTAAGGTTTTCAAATTATAACCATTTTCTTGGAAAGTGTTATGTTTTTTTACGCGTGCTTAGTGTCAATTTATGCAGGAAAGTTTTACTTGGTTAACTCGGGGTATGCAAATACAGATCGATTTTTGGCACCCTATCGGGGTATAGGTATCATCCTAGTACCTTTCATACATCCGCTTCTGATCGGCGAAATTATGAGAACCATAAGGATCTTTACAACCATCGGCATGCACAACTGCGTAATTGTGTGGAAAAGGCTTTTGGGATTATAAAAAAAAGATTCAAGATTCTTCGATCGCTACTACCTTACCGGTTAGAAGTTAAAAAAAAATCATTTTTGTTTGCTGCATCATACATAATTTTATTCGACGAACTCAAGGCAACGATAAGTATTTCAATGTCAATGATATCGATGACTCCCCGGATGATAGTAAGCAATTAACTTTCAACCCCATTAGTCAAGATGAATCAAGAAGGGGTGAGGTTAAGAGGGATTATATTGCCAACGTAATGTGGCATCAATTTACATCTAGAAGTACGATTATTTTGAAAAATCATTACTTTCTTACTATTACAGTGATTGCATGCTATATATGATAATTATGATCATTCTATACTCTGCAGGATTGTCCACAACGGACGGAGGTCCTAGTGAACAATAGGATTACTTTTGTTTGCTGCCTTGTCTTCATAATGCCGTTCTATGTTGTATTCACTTGACAAAAGAGGAATCGTTAGAGAATGGAATGATTGCAAGGCATTGGTCGATGGCTTTCCGAATAATAAACACAAAAAGTACAATATATGGCATGAAGCCGAAGCCGCTTTTCTTGAACTATGCTATACACCTGAAGTTTGGGAAATGCCAGAGGACATGCCATGTATCGAAGGCAACCGATACCATATCGATATGTTGCCTTATTCATATGTTTTTGCTTGAGGCATTTTGCTGTTGCTGTTGCTATTCGGCAATGATGATAGGGACATTATTTTTGCTATGCTCAATGTGTGTGCTATGATATCATGACTTGGAGGGCATTTCTAAATGCAACCGTTGTGAATCATATGTTTGACACCCTATCTGAGCCAAGGGCCATGATGTTAGGCATTTTCTTACTATTTCCTGACTCGGATGCCTTTCTGAGCCAACTCAATCTGTCCCTTTTAATCTGACTTTTGTTTCTCTTTATGGTTTTGCTATTCATCCTGATATGTGAAGAGCTTAGATACCGTTGAAAATGTGAAGGCTAACCTATTCATCATGATTTTCTTAGGCTGGTAAAGCATATTCTTTTCCGTTTTGCTTCTTGTTACAGGTGTTGAAGGTTATCACGGTATGTGCTGCTAAACTCAAGGTGCAGTCTGTGATGTGAAGGCCAAGGCAGGTGAATTGTGCTGAGTAGCCGATGATGGCTATGTTTTGAGTCATGAAAATAGTCGAATCAGTGTAATGTTCATTTATCATTGTAAATAATATAGGAAACATGTGGCTAATATTTATTTTGGATAAATAACAGAATGATTGGTGGATTGTTTCCTGTCAATGAAAGAGATGCTGTCTTGCTAGTTCTATTGACGTTTGAAACTGTCTTGTGACTATATTCTTTGTAATTATAAGTGCTTCTGCTGCTGTTTTGATGTCAATTGCTCACTCGTGTTCATGTGATTGAGCACTGGCTGAGAAGCATCGCTTAAATTGAGAAGGGCTGGTCTTCATAAAGCTTAAAAATTGAGTCTTGTGGAAAACAGGACCCCCTGCTACTACCAAACATGTTTTGCAGAAATCTAGTTTCACAAATATATGCTTTAGAAAAACCCGGATAACCAAACAACCCATAAGTAAATGAATATTGCTGAAAAGATGCATCAATCTCCCAGGTTCATCATGTGTCGTGGCTGCAATTTCTTTTAGCTTTAGTTTAACCAAACAGCAAAATTTGAAGACCCAGTCCTGTGACCTTGATGGTTGTTTTGCTGCATTCCATCATTTCAGAATGAAAAACCAAACAGTGTGCAGTAATGCTACTTGCAAATTGGAGCATGCGTGACAATCAGGAAGATCAAATGCATCAAGTTGTCTGGCAACTCCCTCCACTTGAAAACACATGTATTCTGTCAGCTTGTGAATTGCCTTTGCTTCATTTGTAGCGCATCATCCACGTTACACTTGAAAGTCGGTTTGAATCTTTAACTAATGAAGTTGAATGGAGCAAGAGAGTTAATAAATTAAAGATTGATCAAATATTAGCCTGGCCCAAGGAGGGGATGCTCAAGGGTGTCTATGGTTTAGATTTGCCTACGATGAAGTTTAAAATTTCCTTTTCATACTAAGACCTCGTTTCTTCTTCGCATGTATTGCTACGGTACTGAAATTTTCAGATCCTGAATTGAAGCAAACCTAATCTATTGCTCATTGTATCAAGATGCACGAGTTAGAGCTTGGATGCATTGCTAATACATGCATTGGCTACAATTTCCTCTGGGTTTCTCACAGGAGCAGCCAATAATGGGAGAGCATGAATCCCAAAGGCGAATATGTGAGTGTATATTGCCAGGTTAGCAATGCATGACAAATTTGCTCGCTGCGGAGAAAATTATTCCATAATTTTTCATATATACAAGACCCAAACTCTTGAGCACTGGATTTACATGATCACACACATGTTAAACTCCCAAGTTTGTATGTTAAACTCCCAAGTTTGTTTGTGAGGCTGCATGATCTCTTCTGATTGTCTATCTCCACAATAGTTGTTCCCAACTCAACCATTCAGAGCTCGACGAGTTTATGACCCAAAAACCCGAAGAACAAAACGATGTGGACTCTCCCTGCCGGCAACGACTGTTTTCTTGGCGCCATTTCTCTACGTCCTCTTGCAACCGGATCTTGGGCGATGAAGCACCGACAGCCGCCGATGACGCCGCCGCATCCTCTCCCCTGTTCGCTGTAGATCTGTCTCCGATGCCCCTCGCAAGATCCGGCCCCACCCTCTGGCCCTCCTCCCGGAAGCCAGAGGCACCTTCGCCGACCACCTCATCGACCTCGTCAAGTGTAAGCCCGGCGACAGAGATGAGAAGAACAATGGACAAGGAGGAGAAGGAGAAAGGCCAGAGGTCGAAGGAGAACCGATCGGATCTTAGGTGGCGAGCCCCTGGCCGCTCCTCCCATCCTCGGCCTCCTCACCCGCCGCCGACGATGCTGGCCGCATCCTCTCCCCTGTTCGCTGCAGATGTGTCTCCGACGGCCCTCGCAAGATCCGGCCCTGCCCTCTGTCCCTCCTCCTGGAAGCCAGGCACCCTCATCCACCTCGGCAACGACCGCCTCATCAACCTCGTCGAGTGTAAGCCCGGCGACAGAGACGAGAAGGATAACGGACAAGGAGGAGGAGGAGAAGGGCCTGAGGTCGAAGGAGATCCGTCAGATCGCCGGGCCCATGCCAATTTTCCACAAGATCCGCTTCCCAACCGATGACTGCGGATAGATGACAGCCCTCTCTCTCTCTCTCTCTCTTTCAACAGATATTTTGGAGGGTAGCTTGGGGTTTAAAAAGTTTTTTTTTTTATTTTTATGAAGATATCCTCTCCTATCCCTTCAATTAAATACAATGATAATAAAAAGTTATCCAAGGGATAGAAAAATTTTCACTTTTTACATTTAATCTTATCCATAAAATAGCTAAAAGGATATCCCTATACATAAACACTATCAAGTACAGTTATCCAGGGATAGTATTTTTCCTATCAAACACAACCTTAAACTCGGATGCCAATGTTGCTGGTGCCAAGAACAGAGGCCCAAAACAGGGGCACCTTTAGGAGCCTCTCTTCTTCCTTTGAGATCATCAGAACCTCACCAATCCTCTTTCCTTCTCTAAGCTACGGATGCTGTTGGATCATTACTCCAATATTCCAACGTGAGGCTTACATGTGAATAATTATATAATGTGGACTGCCAAATAAAATTAAACTTAATTATAAATAAATTATTAAGTATTTAATAATTTAAGTTTTATGTATTTGATAGAATATAAATTTTTAATATATAAAAAATTAAAAAAATTATTTTATTTTTATGATGAAATAAAATAGAATAATTAGATTACTAAAATATATATATATATTAGTGATGGTTCCAAATCATATCTTTTTGACATCTTATCATTCGAGAGAAAATGCTCAACTCATCTAGGCTTTTTTTTCAACTATATAGGGTTGGCTACATGAATCTACTTCCTCCACTCTACTCTATTCAGGGTCAAATCGATATTTAAATTATAAATAGTTATTTTTTTAATTATTTTTATCTATTTTAGTTTAGGTTATCTCTATCTTTTTCTTATCATGAATTATTAAAAGATTACTCTTTCTAACTGAAGCATTTAAATGCCTATGTTGTATATGATTTGAAAGACCAATCGTTCAACTTTAGAAGATAATTAATTGACATGAGCTCAAGTTCTCTTTCTCCTATGTATTTAATTTTATCTTGATGTTCCAATATGAATGATCCTATTATTTTTGGGTAATGATTTTTATCAAAGAAAATTTCAACACCTTCACCTCCCATGCTCCAACAACCGCTGCAAGCCATCCTCCACCCACACCACCGTTCGCTACTGGCGCCGGAAGAGGGAATTTTGGAAATCGCCTACCGTGGAGCCGTTTCTCTTGAAGAGGGTGACCGGCGTAAGCTTCGAATAAAGAAGGGACAAAGCTGGAATAAACCAAAATAAGTTCAAAATTGGGCCAAGAATAACATTGGATCAAGGGAATAACGTCGAAATAGTGGGAATAATTATTTCACTTTATTGTCATCTTTTCTTTTCTTTTTCCCTAAGAGAAAGGCTTATTCTCATAATTAGTAGGTTTTTCTTTTATGTGTGGCTGCAAGGCAATTTTGCACTGCTGTTTTTTTCAATATAGAAGTTCGTATTACTCAAATAGAGCAACAATTTGAAAGCAATTGTTGAATAAGGTATTGATCATCCAAAGGATAATTCAACCTAATATCTATCAACATGTCAACCCTATTACTCACCTTTTGAGAGCTAAACCAAGAAAATATGATACTAATGAATATATCCACAGAAGAATTCAATTTGAGGTATCTGATTTCCAAGATAATCTAAAGCTTGAAACTTTTATAAACCGACTTACTTCTATTAAAGAATATCTCAACTATCATAAATTAATTGATCAAAGAAGTATTGAGATTATTAAACATAAGTTCAAATGAGCTGCTAGAACTTGATGGAAGGCAGTTGAATACATATCTCAAAACTATTTTGAATCTACTACCGCTTGGGATGCCATGCATCTGAAATTGAAAGAGAAGTATTTATCTCTTGATTATGACAAATATATTAATTAAGAGTTCTACTTGCGAGCCAAATTTTCAAGCAAAGAAATACTAAACTTCAGTCTCCTACTCTACTCTCTCCTGACGTCATGATTTATGATTTTACACCATCAAAAGACTTTTCTATTAATAATGATGCACAGAAGATTTCTGCAACTACTGAAGAAGAAAAGAGAAGACAATAATAGCTCCAAATTCTAAGCAGCTAGAAGATCAAACTAAGAAAGACAAAAAGGATATTATGGTTGAAGAAGTTCAAAAAGAGCCAAGTCTAAACTACTGCAATGATATTATTGAAGAAAAACTAATGAAGGAACCTATTAAATTTGCAATATCAGTTGATCAAGTAGCTTATGAAGAGAAAGAAAAGAAATATGATGATAGATGAAGTAACTGAAGGAGATACCTCTATTCCTAACAAGGTGAATATAATAAACAGAAAAAAATGAAAGCTCGTAAAGTCTGGGTTTCAGGCCGGCCTCTAATTAAGTTTCAGGCCTAATTTTTGAAATACTTTTTGGACCTTAATCTAGCATAAAGCCCAAAATATTTTGGGCTAGGCTAGGGTAGGAGTGAAGCCCACCTAACCTAGCCCACTTCCGACTCTTGCTATTCCTATTCAGAACTAATCAAGATTAAGTGGATTATTTATTTGCCAAATGTCCGTTTTCAATATCAATTTTGAAATCTCTAATCAGTTATCTTGGATTCAGTAGGTTGTTTACCAACATCTCCAAGGTTTAGTTAAAATAAAAGAAAAAAAGCATTAAACAATGACAAAAAAAAAGTTGGGATCAATTGGATGCAATCTTTATGTGGAAAAAGTGGAATGAGAAGGACTCAAGATCTTTATGGGTAAGATGCTGCTTTCGTTCCTTTCTCATCTTTCTTATGAATGACTTTGATATTAATAAATCTATGTAACTACTTTTTTCCCTCACGTACTTTAAAAAAAGAAGTATTGGTGAAAGCGATACATGAAGGCCACCTTTAAGTGGCTGGAAAATTGGTCTTAAAATTCAGCAGACGGCTCGTGCTTTCAGTGGGGGGTATGAAGTGTTATATTGGAATCATTTTTCCATGGTACAGAATAATATATCGATGACCAATCTGCATCCATGGTGTCTCCAGGAAACTGAAACCATCAAAATTAACTTCTACCACAGTTGGCTCACCAGGTGGCAAGAAAATATTCATGATATAAGCAGTTTTGTTATTTAAATTTTTATAATAATTATGATTATTCATCATCATTTAGCCTATATTTGAATGAAGAGAAAAGTAAAGAGAAAAGAAACTAGAAGGAAAAACATAGAAAAATGAAATTTATCTTGTTTGGATAGAAAGAAAAGTAGAAGGAAAGAAAACTAGAGAAAAAATAGAGAAAAAAAAGTGATGAGCTCCACCTAAAAGTTTTCTTTCCAGGTGCTTCTTATTTTTTTTTTTCACTTCGATATTGATCTTTTCAAGAAAAAAAAATGATTTTTTAACTATTTATAATGAGGGCATTGTTGTCATTGTAAAATATTAACTTTTCTTTCCTCCTTATTTTTCTCTCACTCACCCAAATAGGAAAGAAAATGTTCTCTTCACTTTTCTTCTCTTCATTTTCTCTTTCTTCATTTTCTTTTCATCCTACTTTTCTTTCCGTTCAAATTGAAATCTGAAATCTACTTAAACGGGCCCTTTTGACGTGGGTCATCTTCTTAAATACAAACTTGAATAGATAATCAAGCAGATCGAGTAAATTTAGACAAGATAAAAGTGTTTTATTATTAATCTGAGCCATCTTATCTTAATTTATTTCGATGATGATATATATATTATATTATTATTAATTTTAAAAAAATTAAATACATTTAAAAATTAAATAAAATATAAAACTTTATAAATAATTTTTTTAAATGAATTTGAGGCATTTCAATTCTTGAAGAAAGTATATATGATGCTTTTTTTTTCATTAAGAATTAAAACCTTGCCTTCCTTCAAGCGATCTATATTGATCACGGCAATTAACAACACTATAACATTCCTCCGGCCAAACATAGACCAGAGAAAATTCACCGATCGAGCGTAAGACAGATGTGAA
>UESW01001581.1:29189-102041 GCA_900491605.1 Calamus simplicifolius | reverse complement strand
CATGTATTTTACTCGCCCAAATATTGTAAAAGGAAAAAGGAATCATGAATATAGACAAAGAAACCTTAATCTTACTTTGAATAATGCAAATAAACTATCATCATTATTATTACAAATCCAAATAAAACTTCCGTACCAAAATTCACTACTATCATCAATGCAAATAGAGGCTTAAATTCACAATTTTATCTTCATACAATGGAATGTTTTTCAAAGATAATGGAAAGCCGAAACAGACATGAAATGTTATTAATTTCATGCCGGACTCTGCATCAGATTCACACCAAGAGATCAACAAGCAGAAATAATTAATTAGGCTAAAAAGATGATTACAATAACCACGCAAAACAAATACATATCAACAACCCTCAACAAACAAAGAAAAACAAAATTCCAACCGAAATACAGACAGCAACAAATTAAGAAAAGCACCACCTTTCCCATTCCTACCATCAGAACTCACCTGCATGTTAACCTTCAAGACATCAAACGGAGTGATGGCGAGATGCGTCGTGCCGGCGCTCAGCATCCCACCGACCGCACACACCGCGTAGTACTCCGGCGTGAACACCCTCATCCCCTTCCACCATCCGTTCCCCTCCCGCACTTCCCTCATCCCCATCGCCTTCCCGTCCCACTTCCCCTCAGAAACTCTACCTCCGACCATTGGGGAGAGAGAGAGGGGGCGGAGGTGCTCTTCCAAGAAGCGTGATCCCCGTGAGAACTAGAAATCCAGCCTTCGGGAAGGAAAATGGACCACGTTTACAACGGAAGACAACGGCGGCGGGCTAAAGCCCTGGGAGCTTCTATTTGCACCGCCCAAATTACTCATTACACTCCCTACTTATCGAAAAAAAAAAAAACCTAAAAAATTTATCAAAATACCCCTGAGTTACTCTCTCTGCACTCCTTGAACAAAATATCCCCGTCGCCCACCCACCCCTTCAAGTTTATGTGAAAAAAAAAAATTTCAATCCATTTTGACCCTGTTTAAAGAGATTTTAATCTTTAATTAAAATGAACAAACAATTAATGATTTAAAAAATTTTACGAAATAAAGATTCATTTTTTAACTTATTTTAATTTTTTTTTTTTTTGCATGATTCGTAATTTTTTTTGATTACACAGAATCGAACAAATTATAACGGTTGGACCATACAAAATCGAACAGAAGCCTTCTGAATTAACCGAACAAAATCTTTGTATTCAATTGAAATGGGCCTAATAGGGGCCTTTGTTCGGCCCATTCCGACCGAACAAAGGCCTTTCGTCACTGTAACATGAGGAGAGAGACCCTTGGCCTACCTTGTAAGCAAACTTTCACTACAACCGCTCAATATCCCAAAACCATCGGCGATGATGAATCCGTCGGTTAAATCCCATCTAAACAGCCTCACGACCACCATCACCAGTTAAATTCATCTTTAAAAAAAAAATTGAAGGTCTTACTAGTTTTTATTTTGATCCAAATCTAACATAATAAAAAAAATTAGGATCTAATTGGATTGAATTATGAATAATCCAAATGATTTGAAAATAATATTTGAATAAGATATATTTTAATTTTATTAATTTTAAATTTTAAAATTTTATCTAAATGGTATTGTATAATTTTAAGGATTAATAATTAGATTGCTTCATTACTAATATAGTTGATACTAACATACTTTAATAAATCGTGAAATTAGAACTGCATTTTTTTAAGTTAGAATATTATTGAATGATCAATTCCAATAGCTTCAAATACCTTTAAGAAGGAGATAAAAGAATAAAATTAAATGTAACTTTATTTTTTTATGTATAGAATTAAGTATATTTTTAATGTTTATCTATTTGTTTTATAATCTTATTATTAATTTGATATTAATATTCATTGAATTTTAAAAATACCTTTTAATAGACTATTGCTTAATTATATTATTTTAATATTTTATATATTTATAACTATTATTTTTATTAGCATTTAATCATGCTATAATTTTGTGTGTTTGCCCTTGTATTTAGACTAACAAGTGGATTAAAAAAAGAAAAAAATGAATTTGTTAACAATAAATTATTTGAAAAAAGAAGCATGCATTGAATTTCTTAAAAAGAATAAGTTAATTTATGAGTTAATTCTAATTCAATTATTTAGTGTTAGAATTTAGCTTCAATGATCTGAATCCCATAAAAAAAAAGACATCAAACTCAAAATAATCTAATCTGAAATGTTAGTTATCCATAAGAAAATGAATATAAAAGGCTCGGCACATTAGGTGGCTAGAATTATGACAGGCCCAAGCCTTTGGATCAACCGCCGCAAAAGAGAAAAAACTTTGGCTCAATTTGGGTTGGTTGATCTAGAGTCAAATCGAAGTAGAGTTCACCTAGTTGACATGTTTAGTTAACTTGAGGCCCCATTTCCAATGCTAGAGAGGACCCAGAGAGCCTATAGGCCGCCACAACGAGGGGAGCCCTTGGGCTCTTCTATTTCATCTCTGAAAAATTCTTTGTACACCACCCCGATGCAATATGACCTGCACTAGGCACGATGATTCGCCCATATATAGGCCCGCGTCAATAATGCAGGACCCATGGCGGGCCTTACGGTGCGGACCAATGCACAGACAAATCACTGTGCCCAGTGCAACCACACCGAGGCAGTGTACAAAGATGGCCTGGGCAGTGTACAAAGACTTTTCCTTCATCCTCTACCCCCCCCCCCCCCTCTTCTCATGAAACTAGAATGTTGGTCGCTTGTCAAGAAAGGGAAACACCAATGACATTCGATGAGGGTTTAGTCTTGTGTCATAGCCCAAGAAGCTACTAGAGATAAGTAAGCCTCTCCCTTTTTCTCTTTTCCTCTCCATCTTCCTTACCTTTGTGTGTGTTGATTGGTCGTCAAAGGCCACCATCCACTAAGGAAGTAGCTGATGTTGGGATGCGGTTGCACAGCGAAAGACCAAATTTCAAAATTTTTAAACTTAAAACCCTAGTCAATCGAAATCCTAAACTCAGGATCCCTTGAATATATCAACTAATAAAGCAATATATTAGGATATTGAAGAATACTTATAACATTAATATCCTTTATTGCACTAGACACACAAGTGTATGCCCTCCAAAGGTGATCTGCATAGGAACTAGATCAAGAAAGCACTCCTACATCTTACTTGCTTGATTAAAAATCTTTTCAGAAGCCTTTCTTCTTTCAGCAACCTTTCTTTCTTGATAGGACCTTTATCCTCTTGAAGAGTATTTCAAGACATTTTTTAAAACATCTCCTACTATCTTATTATTCTTTCTAATTCTCTTTCTAAGCCCTTCTCTTAAAACGGTGGACTTGTCTTAAAATAGTAGAGTTATCCTAATAAGGGAAGGAAGAGTGATGTTGAGATAATTTTTGAATGGTTACTTTGCTTTAATCATCGAAGCCTCTAAATAGTTAGAGAGGAGGTGCCAAAAGCATCCTTTCCTCGGCTCTTAATATAATATTTAACATATCAGATAAGACCCTTCAAGCAAAGGAGTCTATTGGCAGAAAGGTGCTTTGTGAAACTAGAAATATATGACATTTTACAATATATTTGCACCAAGAGTTGCTTATTGCAACTCTTTAAAAAAACATCAACATTTTTTCAATCCTTTCACTTGGCTTAGGACCTAATCAAAGCACCCAATAAGTATATTATCAAGAGATGCTTATCAGGAAAAAAGTGATTAATAATAAAAAAACTTTGTTCATTCCATGCGTCATATAAACCAAGCGCTGCAACTTTTTATATGCTCTTATAGAATTCATGCCCAAAAATCATCCATTTGATTAGTCAAAACCAATTTAAATGAACATGAAGGAGAGAGGATAAGGGGTAAGCTTTATTAACAAAAAGGTAATTTAATTATAGGACTCATGGTCCTTCTATAACGGCGCCACGCCCATGCGCTCAAAGCCAACATGGCCCATGCCTGTGCCCAAATGTGCACACACCGTGCACTACACTTTGGCACACACTATGGCATTGCTAACCATTTGGCCAATGCCTTTGTGCTGCTGCATCCTTCTGACAAGCCTAGCCACTTATCGTGCGCTTCACCTTGCTGAACATAGTGCAGTGCCATATTTTGGTGTCCAACCTCACACCCGGCCCGATCCTTCCTTTCGTGCTGTGCCACACACTTGGTCATGTGTGGGCGCACCCATGCGCACTAGTGCAAATTGGGGTGCCCCTTGAATTGTGCGCATGCCAACATTGGCGCTAAGAGTCCCAAGCCCTTGGGACTCTTCGTTCTAGTCATGGATAAAAGGGCTATAAAATCAAGATAAATATCAATACGGTTATCCCACTTAACTCTTAATTAAATTTAAGTTCTACTCAAATTAGTTAGCCCATAGCAAGCATTTAAACCTAAATTAGTTAGGTTATGAGTTATACTAGCCAGTATGTGCTAGTATGTTAATTAGCTAGCCAATTAGGATCCTATCACCCTAATAAAAATACAATTAACTTCCTTCACCAATTCCTTAGCATGTGTGACCCTTTGGATTCCATTCTAGCCAGCAATGGGTCTAGATTCATATCGATTTATTCGACTATAAATCAACTAATTGAACTAGGTCAAATTAAGCTAACCCTAGTTGCCAATTTAAATCATCTTTCAAATTGACTCATGCATTCAATCAATTTAATTCATAAAAACCTACAAGACATGATTGACATATAGCAACATATCATACCTATCCAAAAGATAAGAAATTTGATAGAAATTACAAAAATACCTTTCAATGGTAAGTCATTGTGTAATTTAATTCTTTGATCTTTCTTTATCCTGAACAAGCGATAAGTATGAAAAATTATCAAACCCTAACATTTTATTCATTTGAATCTCAAATCACTAATGAAGACGGACTAATGAAAGATTAGAAATCATTTCTAATATCACTATGCTTTGATCAAAGACTTTCTTAGTTATCATTTGATGAGATTGTACATAGGATAAATACTTCTCGGAGTGATCGATTCCTTATTAACCTACTCACAACTGTACATGACTAAGTCATGAATGAGTATAAACCAAAACATGGATTCATGCGTATAAGATTCCATGATGATCTTAAGTTTAAGAATCATTTATACAACTCCTACTAAAAGAATCATCTTGTAACAAGTAAGACTTCCATAAGAAGTTTTCATTATGGATCAGTTCAATAAAATCATACCTTAATGAGCATCCATATCTTTGTATTAGTATCGCTACATATATGATTGTAAGATCAACCACTCTCTCCATCAAGTATACATAGAATGTGCCCATTTTTTTTGGAAACATCGATCCCCTACTCAATGATCAATTGATTAGGAATATTCTAAATTATGATTTATAAGATCTTAGATTTTACTATTATGAACTTCATCATAATCGTAAATTCATTGCCCTAATCTATGTGATTCACCATAATATTAAAATAAAAAATATAAGATAACTAAGAAAGTCTTTGATCAAAGCATAGTGATATTAGAAATGATTTCGGAGTTGGATGTATCACATACTTGTTCCCATTATGTTTAAAAGAGTAGATGTTGGATCGACCAAACAAGGTGGCATCGTGATCGTAAAGCCAAGGTCGACCTAATATAATACTACTAACACTCATAGGAATTACATCGCACCAGACCTTTTCCTCATAATTTTGCAATTTGATTAGTATTTGGCATCTGGACTTGATTGGGATAGAGGTGGAATCTACCCATGAGACCTTATAGGGACTAGGATGGGAAACTGTGGTCAATCTTAATGACTTAACTGTATTGGCAGAGACGGCATTGACACAACTCCCGCTATCCACTATGATCTTGAGCACCTTTTCCCTTATCTTAACAAAAGTCTGTAGGATGTTAGTCCTACGCCAATCTTTCTGGTCCTTAGTTTGAGTCTGGGTCAAGATACATCTAACCACTCCTAGTAGGTCTTCAGACTCAAATGTTTCCTCCTCTCCATCGTACTCATCTATCAGATGGGTATCAGCCTTATAGACCTCTCCCTCAGGCTCAACTAGGGACTCAGATTCAGTCTCAGGTAACTCATCTATATGAAGGGATCTGACTGGGCACTGGCTGATCATATGTCCCGATTTGTTGCATCTAAAGCATTTGATCTGGGGGTTAAAATTTCTTTGGACCTCTACAGATTTGCCCTTATCCTCTTTCTGGGGTATAGGGTACTATTATGGGGTCGACTCAACTCAGTTTGGCTTGTACTGGGTCGGCTAGTATTGGATCGATTATGGAAAGTCTGGCGGGGGTCTGAGTACTGGGTAGGTCTGGGACAACTAGGATAGGCCTGGCTAGATCCTGGATATGGGATAGGGCCCTTGGTAGCCTTTGATATACGATAGGGTGGCCCTCTCTGAAAACGTTCATAATCCCTAGCAACTTGGTAAGCTTCTTCTAAATCATGTACCCTTCTTAGGTAGAGTTCTCTTTGAATATCTGCTCTCAGGGCATACCTAAACTTGGATAGGGTGACTTCCTTAGACTGAACGATATTACACCTCATGGTATACTCTTGGAATGTAGCAATGTATTCATTCACAGTTTTACTACCCTGAATTAATGCCACTGGTCCAATAGGCTCTGTTCATACGATATGGGGACATAATTGAACCTAAGTCTAGCCTTCATGGCGTGCCAGATGACTATGGGGTCTCTACCCTCTAATAATTGCCTTCGCTCTAAAGTGGCCCAGTATAACCTAGCTTGTCGTACTAACTTGAGCTTGGCAAACTTAAACTTACGCTCTTCAGACATGTCGTACTAGTCAAAGTACTGGTCCATCCCTTCCTCCCAATCTAGGTAGTCCTTAGGGTCCATAGAGCCATCGAAAGTAGGTGCTTCAAGTCTGACATTTCTAAGGGCTCTTTCTTCTTGGTCTACTGCCTCATGATTGGGTCTCCTAGGGAGGACATCTAGGACTAAATCAGGTCGAAGTGGTCTCCTAGGGTTTGGCCTTATGTAGAGGTCAGGCTATTGGGCTCTCCTAGGATGAGGTGGGGTCTCATGATCAGACTCAGTGTGGGGCTCATGGGCTCCTTTTAGGATGCCCAACCTAGTTTCGACTTGATCGAACCTGACCCTAATCTAGCCTCAGATTGCTTGATGTCTTGGTTCATTCGGGCTAGTTGTTCAGTGATGATCCTTAAGTGATCATCAATGCTTTGATTAGCCATGGGTTCAGCCTGTAATGGAGGTGGTGATGGACGAAAAGATGCTCCTGATCTAGTGCACATGCAACCACAATCAAGCATACAAGACTCAGACTGACTCGGACTACGGTATGCTAGACCTAGTCATCCAGAGTAAAGGATTTGGCTTAATGCAAGCCAATCTAACAATAACTCTTCAATTGGCCAGTTGGGACAGGTGAAAGGAGGAGAGGCTCATCTCGCAAATTGTAGGTTCCTAATTAGAATAACCCCAACACTCCGCTTAAGTCGTTTGATATTTGACCTCCCTTCTAGACACCAATTTCAGAGCACATGCCAGATTGATTTGTACTAGTCTCGCCAGTACACTAAACCAACTGTTGGTGGCCCTAGCCCTCTAGGGCAAATGTCAATTAAGTTGCTACTCAGTTTTAGATTAGAGGTTGGGATCGGCATGCACGGATGGTTGTTTTGGACCAAGGAAGGGGTCTCAATCCCTCCCTTATCTAACATCAATGAAAGCCCTTAAGAGTAATTTAATGCAGATGAATGACATGTAAAACATAAACCCTAATCCAGAAATCTATAAATAGCAATAAATCTCAGAATTTTTTTATATTTTTTTTCACAGATCGAATTAAATCCTCAAAAATTAACAAAATCTCAAGAATTTTTAATTTTTTATGAGTAATCAGGCATGCAATTAATTCACAGATTGAATTAAATTCTCAAAAAATAACAAAAAATACTTTAAATTATAAAGAATCTAGAAAAATAAATTTCATAATTTTTTAATATGTATGCAGGTAGAAACAATTCAATTAACAGATGATATACTGATAATAACGTGAATTAAAATTAAACCCTAACTATGCTCTGATACCAAACTGATGCAGGATTGATTCGCATGCAAGTAATTTTTTTTAATGATTAATGATTACAGTTGATTATTCTCTCAAAGTAATAGCCTAAGAGGGATTCAAAAAATTCACAGTAAATTCGCATGCGAAATAGTTCCTAAAAAAAATAAAGAAGAAGGACCGCCGAGGCTAAGAAGCCCCGGTAGGGCTTGCTCTCCTACAATAAAGTTACTAGTAGATTAAAGGGGTGTACCTGGCAAGAGGAGGAAGATCAAAGTATTGAAGGGGTTGCTATGCCTGGCGGATGCGCCCTAGATGACCAAGCCTTGAGCCCATGGATCTGCGGCCAAGTATCCGCTGACCTGGATGACGATCACCTTGAATCTTGGATTCGTGGCTACTGAGGGATCTGCAAGATCACCATACAAGGGTTAAAAAATCATAGAAAAATTTAGAATAGAGGCAAAGAGACAAGGAAGGAGTAGAGAAAAGGAGAGGGCGGCCAAGGTTTCTCCTGGAGGCACGCGCAAGAGGAGGAAAACAAGAGCACCAGAGAACCAAATAACAAAAATCACAATAACTCAAAACTTGGATTGATTGATTAATAATAAAAGATACATCATTCATACAAGAGGGTCTCTTTTATAGAGTAAGAGACTTGGGGCCCAAGAAAATACAGATATGGAAAGAGAGAAAAAAAGGTGCCCTAATCAAATTTGGCATAAAATCTGTAGCGTCCAGATAAGGAAGGTGATCTTCTAGATGCAATCAGCGGCAGCTGGATTCGGCATGAAATCGATGGCGTCCAAATGAGGCAGGTGATCTTCTAGATATGATTGAGATGCAATCAGCGGCAGCTGGATTCGGCATGAAATCTGTGGCGTCCAGATGAGGCAGGTGATCTTCTAGATATGATTAAGATGCAATCAGTGGCAGCTTAATTTGACATGAAATCTGCAGTGTCCTAGATAAGAAAAATGATCATCCAGATCGAAAAGGTTGCTTGCTCTGCTAGGTGGCATGTGGGCTACTTGAAGTAGGTGTGGCATCAACTTGAATTTAGCAGCTGCTCTATCTGACTGTGATGACCTTATCTTCTGCTCCAATACTGATGTCTCCTCTTGTAAGCTGATAAACTTACTACAGGACTTACATTAAAATAAACTGAACTGGATAGGACTCAATTTAGAATAAAATGAACTGGACGGGATTCAAAATAAACTAAACTTTATTTTTCAACTCAAGACTTGAATCATAACTAATCAGATATCCACAGAGGGTTAAGAATCCTCTGCTTGATCTGGTGACCGCACCATCCCTCCAGTCAACTAGTTGTAAAAAGAGTTGACTCAAAATGTGAGGGAAGAAGCCTTCCAGTCGGCTGGAAGCAATTCCAATAAGATGGATTTGAGAAGCTCTCTGTCATTTGAAGGAATCCTTTGACTCTAATTGGTTGGAGCTGACTTTCAGTTGGCTTGGGAAAATAAAGAAGGCCTAACCAAGCATTCAGGTGGCTGAAAGATCGTTCTAGTTGACTGGAAAAAGACTCTAGTCGCCTAGAAATGACTTGCACATGGTTTCTTCAAAAAGAATAAAATTTCAGTTGGCTGGAAATCAATTCCAGTCAACTAAAAACCAAGAGCTCATGGCCAAATAAGAAACCAGGCGGCTGGGAGAAGGAAAAAGTCATTCTAGTTGACTAAACAAAATCTCAGTCAACTTAAATCAAAGAGTTCTCTGCCATTTTAAGAGAATTTCAAAGGGAATTTATATCTTTAGGGAAACAGATGCTTTAGAATAAAACTTTGACAAAAGGATTCATCCAAAGAATATTTTAGCCATTTCAAAAATGAATGAATATTTAAAATATAAATCCATTGGCTCATTTGAAAATATTTTTTACTTAGAAATTAGAACCATATTAGTCTCATGCTATAAGAAACAATTTTAATACAAGAGTTCATGCAAAGGTGGTTCTAGTCATTTGTAAAGAAATACTCATTTGAAGCAAAAGTCCATTTGAAAAATTGAAATATAGGTTCATTGTAAAATATATGCTCCATTTGAAAACAAATTCATTTGCACTTTTGAAAAATATTTGGACCTGGAAAAATATAACCACATAACCTTCATTTTACCTTTGTAATACCTTTCTTTTGATTTGTAGAGTAATCTAATTTGAAGTAATATCATCTTCTTGATGATTCATCTGAAATTTGTTTAACTCAACCACAAGATCATTAGTATCATACTTAATTATTTTGTAATCATCAAAATCAATATGAGGTCAACAAATAGATATTATGTTATCAAATATTGACCATTGTTCTAAGTTTATGATTTGACATGTATTTAAATTATGAATAAAATATGTCATGCTTTGATTTATGAGATTTTTGATTAATTATGTTAGATATATAATGAATGGATATATGTTCGTTGGAACTCTATTACTCATGGAGGTTGTATGTTGGTCAATACCTAGTCACTAATAAAAGATATGTATTGGTTGACATCTAGTTATAAGTGGTGGTTATATATTGGTGAATACTAAGTAGCCAATGTGAGAATATATTGGTTAAAATTATGTACTAATAGCAATTGGACATTGGTTAATACCTAGTGTTTGATGGGAGATATATATATTAGTTAGTACTTGTTACAAAGGGTTGTATATTTGCATAAATTAATTTGAGCTTATAATTATGAAAATAATCAAATTAGGTGTCAAGATGTATTATGATAAGCTTATATGGTGATCTAAATATGAATAAAAAATATAAAAATGTATGGATTTAATTTTATTATTTTCTCCAATAAATATGTAGGTTAGTAGACATGTTTTATCATTGAGAAATTATATTAAATGTTACTATCTAAATTATTTAATAAAGATGTTTATTACTTACTAGGTTATCATGCTTATTGTTCCATCTCTTTCTTCTTTCAGTTCTCGAGCAATAGACTCATAAAAGCGCTGATGGCAAATGATTGATTATGCAAGAAAAATTTGTGCAGAAGAATTTGTGCCATGATATAGGATCAATTTTGATTATGTTCATTATTAATGATGTTTTTTAGATTTTTAAAGATTTATTCTAGACAAGATAAATGTTAAATTTTAATTTATTTTGTTGGTTAGTTATCTATTGATATCTTGATGAGTGGTTTCCATAGTTATGAGGTCTCATCTTATAAGTATTTGATGATTGTTACATTCTTCGCTCAAAATTTCAAATTGGTAGCATGAAGAATAATTTTAAGAAAATACAAGGTATGTTTTTTTATCTTTATATTTACACCTGTAAGGATCTTGTTTGATAAAAAGGAAGTGAGAAAGAACATCAACATCTATAGTGACATTAGAATTGGCTATGAACTACCTTGTATCAACTAAAAGCCAGTGGGAATGTTTCTGTAGGGAGAAATAGTCTCCAAGGCATGCATATTTTTAAAAATTGATAACTATTATCATTGCGAAATTAAAAGATTACATATTAATCTATCTAATATGCATCAAGATCATATCTTTGCCTATATATTCAGGGTCGTTTGATCTAAAATATGCATATAAAAACATCAAGATCATATCTTGATCTTCAAGATGACTAGTCACACTATTATCTTGAAGCCTGCCTTAAGATCTAGGGATCATATCACTTACCTTAAGAACAGTAGGTAAATCCTTATTGCTCTGCAGCCGTTCAATCGTCCGGCCTCTAGTATCGTCCACGCGAAGCCCCGAATGATCAGATTTCGGGAGTGCTAGCTCGCGGAAAAATAGCTTTGCTGATCTTGAATCCTCTCACTTGAATCTTCCTCCAAGATCCACCAGGCTTCCGCTAACACCAGAATCACCAGGATTTTCTATTCTAACATTTTAGAATTACAATCCACGATAATTTAGAATTACAATCCACGACAAATAGTGTATTGTTGTTCTATTTTTTGTTCTGTGTTCTCTGGTGAGGGAATGCCCTCTATTTATAGTCTCGATTTAGCCTTGACATTTAATTCTGACATTTAAGAATCCATCGTTTGGCAAAAGCGAAGAGACGCCGAAGGTGCGGCGCTTGGTTTAATTCCGACGTTCGGAGAAAACCAAGGAGTCGCGGCGTTTGGTTTAGTTCCATCGTTTGGAGAAAACCAAAGAGCCGACGTTCGGTAAATAAATGTCATGCATTAAATTCTATCTCATGAGATGAGATTTTAGCCATCTCATCATATGAGATCTATATTCGAGAGGTTTGGGTTCTAATCTGAATTTATTTGACTTAACCCACATAGATCATGGTCCAAGCCCAAATCAAATTTGGCTAGTCCTGAATCTATTTAAATTCAAATCAAGTCTAATTTCAAATCAATATTTGAAATTGACTTGTCCTTCTAATAGACT
The DNA here is from genome assembly GCA_900491605.1 of Calamus simplicifolius. NCBI lineage: Eukaryota > Viridiplantae > Streptophyta > Magnoliopsida > Arecales > Arecaceae > Calamus > Calamus simplicifolius. The sequence goes on along the minus strand of UESW01001581.1, from coordinate 89,605 downwards.
TAAACCAAATTGAATCTTATTCAATTGTACTTAACCCAATTGAGATAATTCAATCAATCAAATTGATTAATTAAATCATATACGATTCTCAATCGTTGATCAGCAAATAGATCATCCTAGGAAACTTCTATGCGTGTGACTCTCTAGGTTCGAACCTAAGCCGGTAGCATAGAAACAACTTTCTATACTAATCGATGTGCCCATCTAGCAATGGAACCCGACGTCCGGATAGGTCGAAGAGTTGCCGAGCAAACTCCAAGAACCCTAAGAAACAGTTACCGTATAATTCATCCTCTTGACCACAAATGCTAAGGATGGCTTAAGAGCCTGTCAACTCTAAATAGCAAATCCATAAAGTGATTTCAACTTTAGTGATCATGTGACTTTCACATGAAGTGCCTTGGCCAAGGTCTTGCTAAATTGAAACACAAGCATTTCTCCTTTTAATGGGATAGGTCAAATTCCATCTTGATCCACAACTGACTACCACAAGTACTTGACTGCACCCAGTAACCTTTCGTAGCTGGATTAGAAATCCAGGTGGTCCGGCACCTAAGTACAATGAGTTGCTTGTAAGCCACTGGTTGTGATCTTCAGGTCTGAAGGATACTTATACCTATATCTTCTCGGATTAACTCTTGACAGCAGAGTATCCGAAATGAGTCACGTTCGGTGAAATGTACTCCTACACTTTCACCTGTATGTCATACCAGTGTCTCTACACTCCTTGGTTAAGAGGATAACCAACAAATATGATATACAACGTCCTATAATTGATAGTACTATGGCCCTGTCATAGTATATCATTTGGTCGCGAACTCTTTTAAGGACCTTCAAAGATAAATCCTCCTTTATCGTGAAGGAAGATCCTAAGGGCTTCATTACTTTCAGGAGTATTAAGAAGATGTTCTTGTAATGAATAAACTGCCAAATAACTTTTATTAATATATCAATTTATATACAATTTACATCAGCACAATCATCAAATGATTGGCTTTAGGATACAATTCCCAACAAACTCCCACTTAGCCTAAAGCCACTCATTACAGTATCTAATACCCATCTTCAACTTATAGTTGTCAAACTCCTTGATGCTGAGTGCTTTAGTAAATGGGTCACCTAGGTTTTCCTTTCCATCAATCTTCTGAAGATTTATGTCACCTCGGTCTACTATCTCTCGAATAAGATGAAACCGGCGCAGTATGTGCTTGGTGCGCTGATGTGCTCGTGGTTCCTTTGCTTGAGCTATGGCACCAGTGCTGTCACTGTATAACAGGACTGGTTCATCTATGGAAGGTGTCACTCCAAGCTCGGAGATGAACTTTCGCAGCCACACAGCTTCTTTCGCAGCATCTGATGCAGCGATGTACTCTGCCTCGCACACCGAATCTGCCACTGTATGTTGCTTGGAACTTTTCCAGCAAACAGCTCCACCATTTAGGATAAACACGAAACCCGATACACTTTTGCTATCATCATGATCTGATTGAAAACTGGAATCAGTATATCCAACAAGTTTCAAATCAGACTCTCCATAGACTAACCACTGGTCCTTAGTATTTCTCAAATACTTAAGGATTGTCTTAACAACTTGCCAGTGTTTTTCTCCTGGATCAGATTGGTATCTACTCACTACTCCTAGTGAGTATGCCACATCTGGTCTTGTACATGTCATGGTGTACATAATCGATCCTACTGCCGAAGCATATGGAATTCGACTCATACGTTCTCTTTCATTAGGAGTTGTCGGACAATCCTTCTTAGAAAGATGAATTCCATGGCCTATCGGAAGATAGCCTTTCTTGGAATTCTCCATGCTAAACCTCTTTAGCACTGTGTCAATGTACGTAGATTGGGATAAACCTAGCATCCTCTTAGATCTATCTCTATAGATCTTCATCCCTAGGATGTATGATGCTTCTCCCAGATCTTTCATGGAGAATTGTGATGATAACCATGTCTTTATTCCTTGTAATGCAGGGATATCATTCCGATTAAGAGAATATCATCCACATATAATACAAGAAATACAATAACAGAATCGTTAGCCCATTTATAAATGCAAGGTTCTTCTTTATTCTTAATAAAGCCATAAGATTTGATCACTTTATCAAATCGTATGTTCCAACTCCTTGATGCTTGCTTAAGTCCATAAATAGACTTCTGTAGCCTGCACACTTTAGACTCGTCTTCAGATATAAAACCTTCAGGCTGTATCATATACACCTGTTCTTCTAAATCACCATTTAGAAAAGCGGTTTTAACATCCATCTGCCAAATCTCATAATCGAAGTGTGCTGCTATAGCTAGCATAATCCGAATGGATTTCAGCATTGCCACAGGAGAAAATGTTTTGTCATAGTCAATACCATAACGTTGACGATACCCCTTGGCAACCAGACGTGCTTTATAGGTCTCTACCTTTCCGTCTGCGCCTCTTTTCCTCTTGAAAACCCATTTACACCCTATGGTTTTATCCCTTCGGGTGGGTCAACTAATGTCCATACATTATTGTCCTTCATGGAATCAAGTTCGGATTTCATGGCATCAAGCCATTTATTAGAGTCAGTCCTTTGCATAGCATCCATATAGGTGATCGGATCCTCGTTGTTCTCATCGAGTTCAACAGGATCATCGTTCTGGACCAAGAAACCCAAGTATCTGTCCGGTTGATGTGGTACTCTACCAGATCGCCTTAATGGTGCATCTAAAATGGGTTTTGAGTTTGATCTAATCAACTCAGATTCTAGGGGTTCACTGGTTTGTGTTGTTCCTTCTACTTGATGAACTTCCTCAAGTTCAACATTAGAGCTATTTGTTCCTTCACTAAGGAACTCCTTTTCAAGAAAAACTGCTCTATTACTAATGAACAACTTTTGTTCTTCAGTATTGTAGAAGTAATATCCTTTTGTTTCTTTCGGATAGCCGATGAAAAAATATTTGTCAGATTTGGGTTCAAGTTTGTCTGATTTTGCACGTTTCACATAAGCCGGACACCCCCAGACTCTCAGATAGGTAATAACCGGTTTATGTCCATACCACATCTCATGTGGAGTTTTAGAAACAGACTTACTTGGAACCTTATTAAGAATATGACAAGCTGATTCTAATGCGTATCCCCAAAATGATATTGGCAAGCTTGCAAAACCCATCATGGACCGAACCATGTCTAACAGAGTTCGATTCCTTCTTTCGACACACCGTTATGTTGCGGTGTTCCAGGAGGAGTCCATTGGGAGAGAATCCCATTCTCCTTTAAATATGTCACAAATTCATTGGAAAGGTATTCGCCTCCTCGATCTGATCGAAGGGTCTTAATACATTTTTCTGTTTGTTTTTCTACTTCTTTATGATATAGTTTGAACATTTCAAACGATTCAGATTTATGTCGCATAAGATAGACATAACCGAACCTAGAAAGGTCGTCTGTAAAAGTAATGAAGTAGTAGTATCCACCTTTGGCACAAGTGCTCATTGGTCCACATACATCAGTATGTACTAGACCCAATAGCTCTTTGGCTCTTTCACCTTTTTCAGTAAAAGATGACTTGGTCATTTTACCAAGAAGACATGATTCACAGGTAGTTAATGATTCACAATCATCAACTCGAAGGATGCCCTCCTGAGTTAACCTGTTTAATCTGTTCTTGTTGATATGACCCAGCCGATGGTGCCAAAGATAAATATCTGTGACATCAGTTGTTCTAGGGCGCTTACTTGATTGGTACACTACATTCACAGGCTGTGATAATATATAAATGCCATTAGATAAATGCCCAGTCATTACAGTGACTCCATTCATAATGATATTCAAAGTAACATCCTTTATTGAAATTTCATAATTATTTTTGGCCAGAAGGCCTACAGAAATTACGTTCAATAAGAACGTTGGGCAAAAATGACAATCATTTAGTATAATGACATTTCTATTGAAAACTATTTCAAGAACTCCTAATGCCAGTACTGGAACTAATCTTCCATCGCCGACATTTAGGAATCTTTCATTGTCCTCAAATCTTCTGGTGACCTGTAGTCCCTGCAATGAATTGCAAATGTTAAAAGGACTCCCGGTATCCAATACCCAGGTCTGATTATCATATATAGAAAAATTACAAGGTGTTATCATATAAATACCTTGTTGAGCAACATCTTGCTCCTTTTTCTTCTTTGGCCTGTTTGGATCAAGTGTGGCAATGTAAAGAGGACAGTTCCTCTTCCAGTGCCCTTGCATCTTGCAGTGAAAGCATTCAGCTTGACTTTTATCAACTTTCTTCTTCTGCATCTGACCCCTTATAGATGTCCTAGCATGTTGCACCCTTTTATTATTCTTTTTCTTCTTCCCTTTCCCAAAGGGTTTACGCCCTACCTTAGATCCTTCAACCACATTAACCAAACCCTTAGAGAGCTGGTTATCCTTCTCAAAGTTCTGTAACAACCCCAACAAACCGTGGTAGTTGACTGCAGGCTTTGTCATTCGAAAATGAGTAAGGAAAGGTCGGAAGGATGGAGGCAAGGAATTCAGGATCGCATCTTTTCCCAACTGCTCATGTAAGGGAAAGCCGAGCTTGCTTAGGAGTTCTATCTTCTCGATCATGTACAATACATGATCAGTGACAGGAGATCCATCTCTCATTCGAGCATTGAAAATAGCACAACTAGTCTTGTGCCTTTCAACATCGTCGGTGTGCCGAAAGATTCATTCAACGCTTGAATGATTTCTTCTGGCTGAGCATTCTCGAACCGGCGACCGAATTCATCGTTCATTGCTGCTAACATGATACAACGCACGCTAGTTCTATCATTGAGCCACTTCTGATAAGTGTCTCTCTCAGAACTTTGGGTGTTTGCATCAGGTATCTTTGGTGCAGGATTATTCAGAATATATAGAATCCTCTCATGCTCAAGGACGATCTTAAGTTTTCTGAACCAGCTATTGAAATTGGAACCATTCAATTTGTCACTATCCAATAGGGACCTTAATGATAAATTAGTGGCCATGTTCTGCATAAGGAAAAACTAAAGTTTATTAGTATATAAATTGATTCAGTCTAAAGACTTGGACTTTAGTCTAAAGATTCTCCACTATTTTGTTCAAATTGGCAGCCTCTACACCCCAATTCGAAGAATTATTCTTAATTCTTTAGCGGGCACTAAGATCTACATAAACTACATACAGGCCCAAGTGAAGCTTGGCTAACCCATATGCATCTAAGAGTAGGTTCAAAACCAATTGTTTCCCCAAACAATTCTTAGTGTTCAGTTTTGCCCCATGTACCTCTTCAGCAGGCATGAAGTGCCTCCACTGAAAGTTCTGGTTAGGTCCAACCATTAAATGATATAATCAGTGTAACCTATCAATAGACAACCAAGCCCGAGTGAAGCTCGGCTCACCTGACTGTTTATTTAATAGTTACGCTGACTTATCATATAATGAATGATAATTCCGATGGTTGACAAGCACCAGGCATGGAGTGCCTCCAATGATTATCAAGACATCGGACTCATTATCACCCACCTTAATGGGAGGCTATGATCTAGTTATCATATAACTATTTCATTTTAAGGACCTAATAATTTTAGAGGATTTTAATAATATGAAGATAAATTGACTAATCAAGTTCTCCCACTGAATCTATGAAATCGGTAGAATGAAACAAGATTAAGTCAGGTTAAGTGGCACCTAAATCAGTCATACTGATATCCTTACAGGCATGGGTCAACCCGAATCAGGTAAATGATCTGAATCATAAATGGTTCACCACAATGACCAGGTGAGAGAGATCGATGGGAGGGATATGCCATTAACTCGTTAAAGACGCATCAATACGAGTAGCTCCCAATTAAAAACCATTCGATCGTTGATCCTAGAGCAACTTGCCATCCCACCTTGACATCATATGGTTAACCAATTCTGATTTGACCATCTAATAGATTCATGCTCAACCACGGAGCCTAATCTACTTCCATTTGGTTTAATCAAAGAGAAGGACTTGATCAACTACAACTATTGTTTGATTTAGAGCATTCTTAACCTAATCTAATTAGATTTGAACAAATACTCTTTTAGTCCAGTTGATTTAAACCTTAGAGTCTAACCCTTTATGGACCCGATTTAGCTAACCCAAATGATTAAATATATTTCATGTTAACATGTCATATATTTCAATCAAGCATAATGTTACTACTCATAATTCCTATATTTAGATCATATCTAAAAAAAATTATGAACTAATATTTGACATTCAAATAAAACTCTCATAAATATTTGTATGTTTTATAACATAGACATCATGCCATCATATATCATATCTATGTTTTTATACTAAACATGCAAATATTATGGTTTTATACAACATCAATATGTATCAAATATAAAATATCTTTTGAGAGTGTGTGTAATCTATGTTTTGATGCCAAAGCACAATTTAAATTTTCTTTAAACAAAGCATCAACGATAAAACAATCGCACGGCAATATGTCACAGAATACCTCATTGAATGGGTAATTCGGATTTTCAATCCACCTGTGACCATATGGCCTTGTGATAAGTTTTAGCCATAATTACACAATTAATGAGAATATTAATTTACATGCAATAAATTAGATCATTAACGAAACCATGGCTCTGATACCATTTGTAGGGAGAAATAGTCTCCGAGGCATGCATATTTTTAAAAATTGATAACTATTATCATTGCGGAAATTAAAAGATTACATATTAATCTATCTAATATGCATCAAGATCATATCTTTGCCTATATATTCAGGGTCGTTTGATCTAAAATATGCATATAAAAATATCAAGATCATATCTTGATCTTCAAGATGACTAGTCACACTATTATCTTGAAGCCTGCCTTAAGATCTAGGGATCAAATCACTTACCTTAAGAACAGTAGGTAAATCCTTATTGCTCTGCAGCCGTTCAATCGTCCGGCCTCTAGTATCGTCCATGCGAAGCCCCGAATGATCAGATTTCCGGGAGTGCTAGCTCGCGGAAAAATAGCTTTGCTGATCTTGAATCCTCTCACTTGAATCTTCCTCCAAGATCCACCAGGCTTCCGCTAACACCAGAATCACCAGGATTTTCTATTCTAACATTTTAGAATTACAATCCACGATAATTTAGAATTACAATCCACGACAAATAGTGTATTGTTGTTCTATTTTTTGTTCTGTGTTCTCTAGTCTCGATTTAGCCTTGACATTTAATTCTGACATTTAAGAATCCATCGTTTGGCAAAAGCGAAGAGACGCCGAAGGTGCGCTTGGTTTAATTCCGACGTTCGGAGAAAACCAAGGAGTCGCGGCGTTTGGTTTAGTTCCATCGTTCGGAGAAAACCAAAGAGATGAGGGATAAATCCGACTTTCGGTAAATAAATGTCATGCATTAAATTCTATCTCATGAGATGAGATTTTAGCCATCTCATCATATGAGATCCTATATTCGAGAGGTTTGGGTTCTGATCTGAATTTATTTGACTTAACCCACATAGATCATGGTCCAAGCCCAAATCAAATTTGGCTAGTCCTGAATCTATTTAAATTCAAATCAAGTCTAATTTCAAATCAATATTTGAAATTGACTTGTCCTTCTAATAGACTTAAACCAAATTGAATCTTATTCAATTGTACTTAACCCAATTGAGATAATTCAATCAATCAAATTGATTAATTAAATCATATACGATTCTCAATCGTTGATCAGCAAATAGATCATCCTAGGAAACTTCTATGCGTGTGACTCTCTAGGTTCGAACCTAAGCCGGTAGCATAGAAACAACTTTCTATACTAATCGATGTGCCCATCTAGCAATGGAACCCGACGTCCGGATAGGTCGAAGAGTTGCCGAGCAAACTCCAAGAACCCTAAGAAACAGTTACCGTATAATTCATCCTCTTGACCACAAATGCTAAGGATGGCTTAAGAGCCTGTCAACTCTAAATAGCAAATCCATAAAGTGATTTCAACTTTAGTGATCATGTGACTTTCACATGAAGTGCCTTGGCCAAGGTCTTGCTAAATTGAAACACAAGCATTTCTCCTTTTAATGGGATAGGTCAAATTCCATCTTGATCCACAACTGACTACCACAAGTACTTGACTGCACCCAGTAACCTTTCGTAGCTGGATTAGAAATCCAGTGGTCCGGCACCTAAGTACAATGAGTTGCTTGTAAGCCACTGGTTGTGATCTTCAGGTCTGAAGGATACTTATACCTATATCTTCTCGGATTAACTCTTGACAGCAGAGTATCCGGAAATGAGTCACGTTCGGTGAAATGTACTCCTACACTTTCACCTGTATGTCATACCAGTGTCTCTACACTCCTTGGTTAAGAGGATAACCAACAAATATGATATACAACGTCCTATAATTGATAGTACTATGGCCCTGTCATAGTATATCATTTGGTCGCGAACTCTTTTAAGGACCTTCTAAGATAAATCCTCCTTTATCGTGAGGAAGATCCTAAGGGCTTCATTACTTTCAGGAGTATTAAGAAGATGTTCTTGTAATGAATAAACTGCCAAATAACTTTTATTAATATATCAATTTATATACAATTTACATCAGCACAATCATCAAATGATTGGCTTTAGGATACAATTCCCAACAGTTTCCTTGCTGCAATGAAGTTGCCACTATGTTAGCTCTTAAATATGCAACTCATATGGCAGAGAGTTAGTTAATTTTTTATTTTGATGAGTATCTTAAATTATATATGATAGTGCAATAACTATTGTTAAAATAATAATAAGAGAAACTAGTGAGTTTTTAATTACTGTAGATTTACATCAAGGATCTGCCTTAAATTCATATCTTTTTGCACTAGTTATGGATGAATTAACGAAACATATTCAAGATAATATCCCATGGTATATGTTATTTGCAGACGGTATAGTGTTGATTGATGAAACTAAATCTAGAGTAAATGCTAAGCTAGAGATTTGGAGAAAGGCTTTAGAATCTAAAAGTTTCAAGATTAGTAGAATTAAAACTGAATACATGAAATATAATTTTAGTGGAAATAGAAATATAAATAAAGAAACAGTGAAGATTGTAAGCCAAGAGATAATAAGGAGTAAAAAATTTAGGTATTTGGGATCAATTATCTAGCAAGAAGATGAAATAGGTGAAGATGTAAATCATAAAGTTAAAGCACGATAGATTAAGTGAAGGAGTGCTTTGGGAGTAGTGTATGATCTGCGCATCCTATTAAATTAAAAGAAAAATTTTATAAAACCGCTCTTAGGCCAGCTATGCTATATCGAATAAAGTATTGGACAATACTAAAACAACATGTGAATTAATTAAGTGTAACAGAAATGCGCATATTAAGATGGATATATGGTAAAACTTTGAAAGATAGAATTAGAAGTAAATATATACGAGAAATGATAGGAGTAGTCCTAATTGAAGATAAAATGAGAGAAAATCGATTATGGCGGTTTGGACATTTACAACAAAAAACCTTTAGATGTACCTATTAAAAAGAGTGATTTTTTAACAGTCTATTGTACTGATAGAAGTAGAAGTAGACCTAAACTAACATGAATAGAAATAATTAAGAAAGATATAATTATTTGTAATTTGAGTGTTGACTTAGTCTTGAATAGAGCAGAGTGGAGGAAGCAGATTCATGTTGCCGACCCATGTAGTTGAAAAAAGGCTTAGATGAGTTGAGTTGAGTTATCTTCAAACACAATTGGGACTTTTTTGGATGTCCAATCCCTCTATTTGCAGATAATCTACTAGGGGCATATCAAGAAAGTAAGGGGAATAGTTGAAAATAAATAAAAAAAAAGAAAGGCTGCCAAGCACTTGTAATATTTATAGTTCCAAATAATGATATCCATCATTCAAAATAAGAGAAAAAGTCTTCATACCAGATATAATTTGCATATAGGAAAAAATAAGGCCATAAAAATAATAGCTGCCATGTTCATAACATTATATAGATATGCAGTCACCACTTTATCCTTTCTCTTGTAAAGCATCAAACAAACATGTGCATTATAATTCTAAGTACTAAGATGTCCAAAAGCACAGTCACAACTTTAGGCGCAGACTGTTCACCCTGGTAAAAGGAGAGCGCCTCTCGAACCTTATGGTCGTCCGCATACATTTTGCTCCATGTTCCTAACTCTGAAAACGACCATGACCATTTTTCCATAGGGAACTAGGTCTCCTCCAGCCAGGTACCTCTCTTCCACCTTGATCTCATAACTCCTAGATCAAGGGCTTTAGGGATGAAGTGCAGAGGTTAAACACCTTAGATGCCCACTAGCTAGTTGCTGAGGCGCCAGGAAAGGTCTCAGGGATATTAGTTTGCTCAAAAATTTCTTTTGACTGTCTTTGAATCATGAATACATGGAAACTGCATGGATGGTTTTTTCAGGTGGGAGAATCCAAAATTGTTGGCCATTCCTCGTCACCCATTTCTTACTCTCGCTTTGTCTCCTTTTCTAATTTTAATGAAGTTTCGATGCTTGCCTTCAAGAAAAGCACCTGCAAGGCTTATTTTATTTCATGAATAAACATCTCATGATAGATCAATATGCCTTTTGTTATCAATTTTTTGACTATGAATTTCAAAGGGACAACATTTAGATTCATTTTAACACGAGAATTCAAAACGGCGAAGCAGGACAGAAGTCCTCTTCTGAGCAAGAATTTTCTACATGAATTCTAAATAATTAAGATCATCATAACTGCGCACGATGTCAGCTCATTTGCACATCTTCTTCAAGATTTTGATTGTTTATCCAATTCCACACAATCAGGGGGACAGGTGTGCGCACAAAAAATTTATGTATTTATCCTTAATGCTTTTGCTTATGAGACATTCCCGTATACCATCTATGGCATCATACCATGATGCATTACTTCTCTATGGTTTCTTGACACCGATACATGAGGTGTGATGAAAGCTGATAGCCCACCGAAAGATCGGATACATAAAATTAATATTATCACCTCATGTGTGAAGTGCCAGGAAACCATGGAGAAGTGATGCCATGGCATGATTTTTTAATTCCCGTATGCCATCAAATTAAAATAGAATTCAATTTGATCTAGAATTCTTGCATGCCATGAATTAAAATAGCTGACCCGCCCATTTCAACCTTACAGGAATTTAAGTTGATCTAGTTTCTGGCTTCTCTATTTCTCAAGAAAAAAAAAACAATATTGGTCTCGAAGATGAAGGAGATACAAATATCAGCGATGGGGAGAGTCAGAGAAATGACGATTTTTGAACATAAATCCTAAGAGTTACACACAAGCAAATGATAAAGTCATTAAAAAATAAAATTACAAATATATCAAAACGCCTGGAAACAGCAATTACATGATAGAGAATAAACACAATATGAAAATTCAAACAAAAGAACTGCTTAGGAGGAAGAAAGGCAAAATGCTGAGCAGGTTGGTCCTCGGTTTCTGAGAAAAAAATACAAGCAGTGGTGCCTGGGAAGGAGAAGATTGTCATATAATAAGCAACGTACCAACCAATTTAAAGGTGCTAGAGAGATTAAAAATGAAACAAATATGCAATGGAAGGAGAAATTACCTCGCCAAAGAAGAAGTGATGGCAGATCCATGCTTTTAGTCTGATTCTTCCCATTCCCCAATGTTGGTTTCAAAGGTGGGAGGGGCCTTGGTATGCTCAATATAGAAGCGCCCCTTCTGTCCATAATACTCGATTTTGACCTCGGGGATCACTCAATAATGGGCCAATTGGGGCCATCCTTGAGAAAGGTCTTAAGGAGTGGTATGCTGCACATCAAGCGAAATTTCCTTAAATTCTGGAGAGAAGCTTGGGCATTTTGATGCTGGCCGAGTAGCCCCAATAACCACTCCGGGAGGCGTGGTGTCCGTCCATCATCATTAGTGGTAGACTCCTCTGAGATATCTAGCGTCAAGCATTGCAACTTATCGAGATTCTCCACATGCTGCAACCTCGGGCAATCTCTTATCTCCAAATATTTCAATGAGGGAAGGTTGGATACCCTTTCCAACATTGGAGTTCCCAAAATTGAAAGCTCTTCTGTCAGAGAGGGGAGGTCGTTGATTTCTGTTAGCTTGTTGGCATAACCAATGCGCAATTCTTGTAAACTGGTGGCGTGCCGCAGGTTTTCTGGAAGAGCTCTCAGCTTGGGACAAATGAAAAGAATCTGAGACTGGGCAGCAACTTAGGGGCTTCTCTTCTTTCTTCGCTAACCCCCTCCGCAGCAAAGGACCACTCTTCCCAGTTATGCATGTTTGAAAAATATAGCTCTTCAAGCTTGGGAAATGCTGTCGGTGCCGATGATGCACGGGGGCCAAGAAATTCAGGTCCGATGGTTGTGATTGCATGTGCATCAATGTGAAGGAATTTCAGCTGGCGCAATAAGCCCAGTGGTGGTAGCTGTGGGCATGATGTACAATGAGCACTATTCTGTCAGGTTAGGAAAAGAGGCATCCAATGAAGGTGACATCATCCATCTAGGGAATCCAGTACCAAAAAAGCCTTAGATCTCAAGCGTCTGTAGGGTGGATGGCGGAGATAGCCCTTCATATGTCTCATTAATTCTCTGGATTGCTTCATCTTGAACATTCCGGATAACTCCTCTTTTATCATATATAATCAATGTCCTCAAAAAGTGACAATTTGCAAGAGTCGGAGCTCCTCCGGCTTGTGCCATATCCAACCTATCTATCTGCAAGAATCTCAGCTGGGGCAAAGATCGTAGCTCATCCAGATCGCACCCCTCCTCGTCTGGTGCACCTGTGTCATTATGGCCAACCACAAATCCTTGGAGATGGTTAAGATGTTTCAGTTTGCCTATTCCTTTGGGTACATGAGTCAATGGAGTTTCTTCTAACCGAAGGCATCTTAGATTGCACAGTTTTGTAATGGTCTTAGGAAGCTTATGCAAGAATCGACAACCTGACAGATTTAATATCTGCAGGTTTACAAGGCACCCAATGGACTCTGGCAGCTCTCTAATTTCTGTCCAAGCAAGATCTAGATGCCTGAGATGTAATAGATTTCCTAGACAGCCTGGAACACTCTCAAGTCCTGTGCTTGTTATGGTTATGCTTCGTAGAAAACGCAGATTCTCATTAAGTTCATTCTCAATCATTTTATCTCAGGACTTCTTCGGAGCATTAGAGTCCTCAAACAGGTTTGCTGTTTTATCACATTTGGGAGTGTCTCCTTCATGTTTACCATTGACAAGCGACGAAGTTTAACCAAGGGATTTATGTTGGGTGATTGATCATTGCTACAGAAAGTACTCTCATCCCCTATCAAGAAGATAGCAAGGGAACGTAGCACATCATGCATTCTGCAGAAACCCTCAGTCCCATCTTCTACTTGTAAAAGATTCCTTCTAATTAACTCTGTATAGTATTCCTCTGCTAAATCTTCCATAAGTGTATCTACTTGTGCTCCTTTCACAAAACCTTCAGCCACCCAGTAATATATAAGATCCCTCTGATACATTATGGAGTCCTCAGGATATAATGAGCAATAAAGAAAACACTGTTTTATATCCGAAGGTAAATCTTGATAACTTAAAAATAGAGCACCTGGGAGTTCTTCTTGATGTTGGTTCATTGACCATGCATCGCTTTTGAGAACCTTATCCCATTCTAAGCTACTTCTCTCTTTCGATCTTAAAACCCTGCTATAGTTTTGATTGCAAGAGGAAGACCATCACATTTTTCCACAATTTTAATCCCGATTTCTCAAATTATTGATCTCCTCCTCCTCCACATCAACATCTCCAAGGACTTTCTTGCAAAGTAATGCCCACCCATGTTGTTATCCATTTTACTAACATGGTGGATATCTGCTCTTATATTTATTGCCACATTTCTGTTCCGAGTGGTGATGATAATCCTACCACTAGCTATTGCACTTTCCAAAGGACATCTAAACAAAGCCTCCCAACCTCCGAACGCCACATATCATCTAATACAATAAAGAATCTTTTTACAAGAATAGATGAAAGATAGGGTATGAGCTCCGCCTTAGTTTCAGCCTCCCCATTTCCACCTATGCTCCTAATCATCTCTTTGAGAAGCTGTGTCTCTGAAAAATCATTAGAAACACACACCCATGCACGAATAGGAAAGTTCTCTTTGATCCTTTATCGTGTATATGTTAGAAGCAAGAGTTGTCTTGCCAATTCCACCCATTCCATCAATCACCAAAACTCGATGTCTTCTATTATTTCTTCAATTAACGACTTAACAATTTTTTGAGTAGCCTCTTCAATTTGTGTCCCGACAAAATCAGACTTAACCTCATTAGGAAAAGTCTGACGATGATTTATTCTACTCTCATGAACTTCTTGCATAGAGTATTCCAGTTTAGGTAATATTGATTCATCTTCTGCAATCTGTTTTAGCCTGTTATTGAGTTTTCTAATTTTGCTACCAATTTCATGTCGAACTTGATGCAGCGAAGCAGGAAAATAAAGATGAAGGATGACGTACCATGGACGGATGATGACCTTCCAATAATTTTCTGCCCTCGATCTCACAAAGATCAATGATATCATCAGCATCATACATGACATCTTCAACTGCCTCACCCAAATACGGACGTCTCCATCTAGAAGTCTCTTCCGCTCTGCAGATTCAAGCGGACGCTTATCCTCTCCATTCTCCATTGAAGCCTTTTGAGCTCATCCTCCACGCCCAGCATCATGGACATCTCTCCCTCTAGAAATTCTGAAAGTTTGTTAACATATCTTCCCACAAAGGCATCTAGGATCATTGCCATTTCGTCGAGGCTATCAAAAGGAGGAGGATGGATGGATCTCTCAAAGCGCAAAAAGAAAGGGAAGCTAGCTAGCTGTGAGGTAAGATGATCCCTGATCATAATAACTAATATGTAATAAGAGCTTCGAAGACCACGTCCCAGAAGTAGATACTGGAAATGCTGTAGAAAAAGCAAGAAATAAAAAAAGAATCCACATTATTCAGCGCGTCTGTCCGCATGTTACAGCTTGGATCGGCTCGCTTTATTAGTTGTCTTTGACGATCTGTCTCCTGAGGTGTTGTGTTGCCATCAACTTTGCCTTCATGCATCAAGCTTTATTACTCTCGCTGCCATCCTCCATTGACATGGTTGGAAAAGCATTCGGTAGTTTTTATTTTTAAAGGAGCTCCACTGACAGGTCTAACGTTAATCAATAAAAAAAAAAAGGTGCTACATGGATTTATAAATCTAGATGAACAATTTTATGCGGATTCTCAAGGAAACTGATCATCGGCCTTTGATAATTTTAGGTTGGAAGTGTTAGAAAAATTTGTTTTTTTCTTTTGCAAAATTCATTTATTAGAAAAATGCTAGAAAATTAATCAGAAAATTTATACTCAAAATTTAAATTAAAAAAAATAAAAAGAATCAAACTGGTCGAGGCGTGTTAAACACTGCCCTAAGGACAAGTTTTCGCCCCCTCGTGCGGGTTGTTGGCGAATTGTCCCCAAGGTACAACGACCTGATTTGATTCGATCCTCCTACCGCGAGCACGATCGGGTGGAGGTTCAAACCCAGTGATTCTTCAGATGCCCAAATAAAATAATAAAATAGTTAAATAAATCTTTTACCACCAGTAGTTTGTTGAGACAGATTTTCTTGTTTAGACTCCTTGAGACAGCATGGATTTGCAGCAACAAGATCTTCAAGGATTGGATTTGCAGCAACAAGATCTTCAAGGATTTTGCAGCAACAAGATCTTCATTTGCAGCAACAAGATCTTCAAGGATTTTGCAGCAACAAGATCTTCAAGGATTGGATTTGCAGCAACAAGTCAAGGATTTCAGCAACAAGATCAAGGATTTAACAAGATTTGTAGCAAGATTTTAGCTTCTATATTCACTACTCTTTTCCCTTAGATTATCCATATATTTATATAAAAAAAATTACCGTTCCTCCTTGTTACCGTTCCTTCCCAAACGGAAGGAAAAGCGGAACGCTCGAGCAAACGCTCGAGCGTTTCCAGAAACCACGGAACGCTCGCGAGCGTTCCGCGAAGCTCGCGAGCGTGAACGCTCGCTAGCGTTCAGCTAGCGTCCCACATGAGCTTTAAATGCTCGCGTGGGACCTTAACATCCCTTTTTTTTTACTTTTAACTTTTCAAAAAGTCAACAGACGCTTATTAGCGTCGGCAGATGCCGACACTATTTAAAAGCGTAGCAGTTGGCTAGAGCTCCCAACGCTTTCCTTTAGCATCAGAAAAAAAAGAGTCGAGATACGCTACTTTTGCTGCAGTGTGGACAGGTTTGCGTGCCACGAGGCAAACACCTTGTCGAGCTCGATTCGACCCATGACTCACCAAATTGATGCATCTCTTAATACAAAAGGCACTACATATACATGAGGAAACCCTGCGACTGAATTTTGCCCCAGAAAAGACTTTGTGCACCGCTTTTGGTGTACAAAGTCATGCATCGAACATGGCTATTGATTGCGCTCGTGCCATGGCTAATTGAGCCATGGCGTGTTTCGCATGCGCACGCATACAGACGCATGATCAATGCATGCCTAATGTGCAATTTTATGTATCGAAGGTGATGCACAAAGACTTTTCCTTCTGCCCCCTCTTCGTGTTTAATGGGAGCTAGATTGAGCCTTTTTGGGAAGGGGTGACCAAAAACCTGGCTGAGAAGTCTGGACCCAAGCTCAATTACAGCATTTAGCCCAAGTAGGCCTAGGTTGTCCCAAGCGTACAAAAGCCAAGGCTGGACCCAAGCATGATTCTTCCAAGGTTGGTGCAAGGCTAGAAGGCCCAGAACCCTTTGCTGCTTGGACAGGTCTTTGTGCACCATGCGTGGTGCTGATCATATGCACCGTGCCCAATGATTAGCTATGCACATGTGCGTGTAAAACAACCAATAACATGCTTAATGTGATTTAGATCAACATGGCACTTCAAAATAAAGTAAAGCAGCGGAAATAGTATTGAGAATTACCTCCCGCCATCGTTCCAGCCTCGGGATAAAAAAAAGGAAGAAGCTTTGAATTCTGGTTCTTCTAGTCCTTTCTCTACCCAAATCGATGGTGTGTGGTTTTTTTTTCTTTCTTATCGTAGAGCAGGTACCAGGGACCAATTTTATATACACAAAACTCTCCAAAAAATTTCTGCCATCATAGAGATTTTTGGAGCACGTTCGGGCGATGGTTACAGAGCTGTTTTATACGTTCAAATTTTAAAATACATAAACCAAAATTAGGAGTTTGTTATTCCCCTGGCCAGTAGGAATCTAAATTAACCAACATTCTCCCACTTGGTCTATGTATTTTCACCATGCACGATATTAACATACGGATCATGGCGACAGTTCCTCTAAATGTGAGTATTGTCTTCCATGCATCACAATATGTTACACTTCCCAACATAGCCCAAATAACTTAATGAATAAACCCTATGTTTATTCGTGGTCCAAACATAATGATATTCCTCAAAACAAAAAATATGTATACAACTTAAAGGAGAAATATCCAAACTGAATAAGAGTTTCATTGAAGAACAAGTATATACAATGACATTACATCACGGAACTAAGTCCCATTCGCGCTACATGATCCTTGAAACCTTTTGGTGGCATGCCTTTAGTCAGAGGATCCGCGATCATCAATTCAGTGCTGATGTGTTCAATAACCACTTTCTTTTCTTTAATACGCTCTCTTATGGCTAAGTACTTAATGTCGATATGTTTACTACGACTACCACTCCTATTGTTCTTAGCCATAAAAACAGCAGCTGAATTATCACAGTACAATGTCAAGGGCCTCGAAATAGAGTCCACAACTTTAAGCCCAGATACGAAACTCTTCAACCATACACCGTGTGAGGTAGCTTCAAAACAAGAGACGAACTCAGCCTCCATAGTGGAAGTAGCAGTCAAGGTCTGCTTGGCACTCTTCCATGATACAGCTCCATCACTAACATAAACACGTAACCTGACGTTGATTTATGTGAATCAATACAACCAGCAAAGTCTGCATCACTATATCCAATGACTTCCAACTTCTTAGTCCGTCTATACATGAGCATGTAATCCTTGGTTCCTTGAAGGTATCTCATAACCTTGTTTGCAGCCTGCCAGTGGTCAACACCTGGATTACTCTGATATCTCCCAAGCATTCCAACAACAAATGCAATGTCAGGCCTGGTACAAACCTGAGCATACATAAGGCTTCCAATAGCTGAAGCATATGGAATGGGTCTCATCTGTTCGCGTTCGAACTCATTTTTGGGACACTGATTCAAGCTGAATCTATCACCTTTCATAATGGGAGCTACACTCGGTGAACAATCTTTCATGCGAAACCTTTCTAGAACCTTGTTGATATAGGTCTCTTGAGACAAGCCCAAAATGCCTCTAGATCTATCTCTATGGATCTTTATGCCAATGACATAAGATGCCTCACCCATATCCTTCATATCAAAGTTCTTTGAGAGAAATTGTTTCACCTCATATAGCAAACCATTGTCATTAGTCGCAAGCAAAATGTCATCCACATATAACACAAGAAAGCAAATCTTGCCCACTGACCTTTTGGTATATACAAACATCCATGATATTTTTTTCAAAGCCAAATGAAGTAATAATATCATGAAATTTCAAATATCATTGACGGGAGGCTTGCTTTAATCCATATATGGACTTATTCAGCTTACAGACTAAATTCTCACCACTACTAGAGGAAAATCCTTCTGGTTGTTTCATGTAAACCTCTTCCTCTAGATCACCATTGAGGAACACCGTTTTCACATCCATCTGGTGTAACTCTAAATCAAAATGAGCCACCAATGCCATGATTACACGGAAGGAGTCCTTTTTAGATACAGGAGAAAAGGTCTCCGTGTAATCTATTCCTTCCCTCTGAGTAAATCCTTTGGCAACAAGCTAGCCTTATGTCTCTCAATGTTGCCTTCTGAGTCTTTCTTAGTTTTAAAGGCCCACTTACAACCAATGGCTTTTACACCATTAGGCAACTTGATAAGATCCCAGACTTTGTTAGATGCCATAGAATCCATCTCTTCTTTCATGGCTTTGTACCACAAGTCAGATACATTAGGACTCATGGCCAGTGAAACATTTCATGATCATTTTCGGCTCCAATATTGTAGTCACATTCTTGCAGATACAACATAATCACTAGGAATTGCTGGTCTCCTAGTCCTAGTAGACCTCCTCAATGTTGCCTCAACATTCTCCTATGAAACAGGATCATGTTGCTCAACAGGTTGTTCAACAATTTGGGTATTTGCTGAACTTAAAGGTCTACTGAATTTGGATCAGCAGTTTGTGGAATCTCTTGGACCTGTTGCTCAACATGTGCACGAACACAAGGCGCACTGTGAACTACAATAATCGGTCCACTACTTGAAATGGAGCATTGAGCATCTTGATGACCTTTCCCAAGACCAAGGTCTTGAAAATGATCACTCCCACTAATTAAGTCGTTTTCAAGAAATTTGGCATTTCTTGATTCCAAATCTAGTGCTACGAGAAGGACAATAAAATCTATATCCCTTGGATCTTTCGGCATAACCAACAAAATATGCACTTAAGGTCCTTGGGTCCAACTTCCTTTCATGTGGATTATAAATCCTCACCTTAGCTGGGCAACCCCAAATGCGTACATGTCGCAAACTCGGTTTTCAACCTTTAAACAACTCAAAAGGTGTCTTTTGGACAGCCTTGGTTGGAACCCGGTTTAATATGTACACCGCCGTCTTAAGGGCTTCAGTCCATAAGGACCGAGGAAGTTTGGAGCTGGCAAGCATGCTCCTTACCATGTCCATTAATGTTTGGTTTCTTCTTTCAGCTACACCATTCTGATCTGGAGAACCAGGTAAGGTGTATTGGGCAACAATCCCACAATCTTGAAGAAACTTTACAAATGGACCGGTAGCTTGTCCACTCTCAGTGTATCTATCGTAGTATTCTCCTTCCCTATCAGATCTTACATCTTGATTCGTTTGTCACATTGTTTCTCTACTTTAGCCTTAAAAATTTTGAAAGCATCAAGTACCTCACTTTTGCTGTTCAATAAGTAGAGATACATGTAACGCGAATAATCATCAATAAAGGAGATGAAATACTTATTACGTATGCATCTATATTAGGACTACAAATGTCTGTATAAATTATTTCTAACAATTGAGAACTCCTCTTTGCACCTTTCTTTGACTTGTTAGTCTGCTTACCTTTAATGCAGTCTATACAAGTACTAAAGTCAGTCCAATCAAGAGTACTAAGTACTCCATCATGTACCAACCTCTTGATTCTATCAATGGAAATATGACCTAATCTCCTATGCCACAAATTAGACGAATTCTCATTAACGATACATCTTTTAACACCAACATGCATAGAAGAATAGTGATTGTCATTTTCTAAATTAAGACGAAAAAGATCATCAGACAATGTACCACATCCAATAATCTCAGATCCATAAGAAATACTGAAAGACGAATCCAAAAATTTAAAGGAATATCCACAAGATACAAGTCTTGAAACAGAAACTAAATTCCTAGCAAAACCAGGAATATAAAATGTCTTTTCCAAACTTAAAATAAAAACACTATCTAAAACAAGTTTGCAAGTTCCAATGGCTTCCATATATGATAACATCTTGTTTCCAGAATAGATGCAGAATTCACTTCCCACTGGTTTTCGCAGGTCTTGCAATCCCTGCAAGGAGTTGGTAACATGGATTGAAGAATCAAAGTCAATCCACCATGTGTCTTGAGTAACATTAATCATGTTAGATTCATAACAGACAAAAGAGAGTTAAGTACCTTTCTTGTCAAGCCACTGTTTGAACTTGGCACAATCCTTCCTCAAATGCCCTTTCTTCTTGCAGAAGAAACATTTGGAACTTTTTTGAATGTCCCCTTTGGCAGGAATCTTGCCCTTGTCCTTTGCTTGAAATTTCTTTTTTCTTTCCTGGTGTTGTCAAATTTACCTTCTCACCCTCTTCCATAGCAAGTCTACCCTCCTCTTGAACACACATGGTCATAAGTTCATTAATTGACCATTTATCCTTATGTGTGTTATAAGATATCTTAAATGGGGCATATTACGGTGGTAGAGTGTTGAGAATGTAATGCACTAGAAAAGAGTCAGACATCTCAACTTCAAGTCTCTTCAATTGAGCCGCAATGTCCATCATCCTCATAATATGGTCACGTACACCGCGTATACCACTCAGTTTTATGGATGAGAACTGATGAATTAGGGTGCTAGCTAAAGCCTTGTCTGAATATACAAATTGATCATCGATCGCCTTCAGCAAGTCACGGACATTGTCATAATGCTCAAGGGAACCCCTGATGCCATCTGAGATCTTGGTCTTTATGAGCATTATTGAGAGACGATTAGATCGCTCCCATTTTTCATAAAGAACAGAATCTTCAGAAGACGGTTCATCCTTCCTTATGGCGTAATCAATGTCTTTGCACCCTAGATGAAGGAGAGTTCTCTCCTTCCAAATTTTATAATTGTCCCCTCTGAGCTCAGGAACATCACAAATCATATCAGAGAAATTAACATGCTGACAAACTGCAAAAATTAAATAACCATACTCATCTTACAAAACTTTGAAGCTCTTTAAATAATATGACATATCCACCAATGTAAAATACGTCAAAATATGAATCTACTGACATAAAACTTGCATGTGGGCTGAAGTATTAATTCAATTAGATTCACATTTAAACTATATGATAAAAATTATCAAATTATGCCCTTAATTTCTAATTCATATGGGTAAATTAGAAAATATAATTTGATATTTTATCCTAATTAATTATATAAATATAACAAAATTTTCATGAAATAAATTTTATTATATCCATATAATTAATTATAATTAATGTCTATTATTTATGTAATTTATTAACTTTATTATATAATTTTATAATTAAGGATGTTGTGGCTACTCCTCAATTATTCAATTGTATTTATCACTTAGACATTATTTAAATTTTATGCTCAATTATGTCACTTAAGATGCATGCATAATTCACAAAATTTATACACACAAATTCTAAATATAATTGAATATAAATATGCCAGGCTAATGACCCATCACTTAATGAACGAGCCAACAGCCCGTCATCCTCACCCAATTCTAATAGTTTAATTTAACCAAAAATATCTCAATCACCTCAAAATTTTTGGATCAGATGTGTCCAGACTGCTGCAATCCAGCCTGCTACAGTTCAGATTGTGTGCACGGCCCAGCCTCACTGCTAGCCCAGAAAACAGAGCCAATCAAACGCTGGACCAGCCCTGATTGGGCCCAGACGCCCGCTGGGCCAGCGCCTGGCCTAGGCCATTGGGCCAGCGCCTGGCCCACCCAGGCGCTACCAGCGCCTGGGCATTGCCCAGCGCTGGCGCTTGGGCGCTGGCTGCCTGGGGCTGGCGTCCCTCTTTTTTTTTTATAATGCCACAACCCTTTTTTTTTAATTCTGTATTGCCTGCACGTTTTCAGTAAGAAACGTTTTTCATCCATCCTTATCCCGTGTGCACATATCCGAAGCAAGGAAACCCACGCTTCCTCTTTTTTATGGTGATTTGATTGTGAGATATTTGGATTTATCTTTATTCAAACTATATCCAAAAGGATGAGTGAACAGATAAATGCATGCTTCATGGCATAAGTCTTATCGATCAATCTCTTAAATAAAACTGAATTAAATAAACGAAATATTTAGAGTTTATCGGATCTAATGCCCTTTCAGATGATTCTTGATGATCTATTAACTCTTCCGGTACGCAGGTAGTTGGGTCAAACGCACCAAGGTACTACAGCAGCCTCCCTTATTGGTACGTCCCTAATATCCCTACCGTACGCCCGTTGGGTAAAATAATCCAGGGTACTACAGTAGCCTTCCCTTTGGACTATCCCTAAAACGAAAGAAATAGAAATCAAGAACGTCTTGCCCCTCTTTATTTTTGATCAGGATAAAATTTTAAATAGATCTTTTCTAAGATTTAAAACAAAATCCAACATAAAGAAGAACTCAAAAGCAGAAAGCATTCGCCAAAACGAGACAGAGGCACCAAGGCTCTGATACCAAATGTAAAACAACCAATAACGTGCCTAATGTGATTTAGATCAACATGGCACTTCAAAATAAAGTAAAGCAGCGGAAATAGTATTGAGAATTACCTCCCGCCATCGTTTCGGCCTCGGGATAAAAAAAAAGGAAGAAGCTTTGAATTCTGGTTCTTCTGGTCCTTTCTTTACCCAAATCGATGGTGTGGTTTTTTTTTTCTTTCTTTCTTATCGTAGAGCAGGTACCAAGGACCAATTTTATATACATAAAACTCTCCAAAAAATTTTGCCATCATAGAGATTTTCGGAGCAAGTTCGGGCGATGGTTACGGAGCTGTTTTGCACGTTTAAATTTTAAAATACATAAACTACAAAATTAGAAGTTGATTATTTTCCTGGCCAGCAGGAATCTAAATTAACCAACAGTGCGATCATGCATACCAAAAATAATTTTATTTTTTTGCATATTACATGCGAGGCTGCATGCCTGTGCAGCCAATTAACGCGTGCAGTGCAGGAGAGCTTTTCCTTGCCGCTTTGATTTCTTAGGCCTGGAGCTGAGTTTACAACCTCCAATCCATTTTACCAAGCCTGTTTCTTCCAGGCCCGTCCTTAGGCCGCTTGGGCTGAGCAAGCCCCACCGGAAACACAACATGTGAAAATTATTCTATTTTGCACCCTTTGAAAGTAGGGGTAGCAAAAATAGACCCAATTCATTTATGTGATACATATTCGATTCATCATAAATGAGTTTGAGTTTGAACTAAATAAATTCGAGTTATAAACGGATTAATCTGTCTAGATCCGTATATTAAGTGGATCAGATTTGGGTTTAATATCCTTAATCTGTTTAAGTAATTAGTTGGATTATATTGAGTCAGATTGATTTATTTATCCAACCTATTTATATTACTTATTAATGGGTTAAATAGATTAAAAGTGTTGATATATGATCTTTCTATTATTGATTAATAAGTTAAGCGGATTGAATCGAATTATTTGTTCTTAAACAGATTAGGTTTGGATTTAAAATTTTGATGATTCATTTAATAAATGATTGAGTTTTTATGATTAATCTGCATTAAATTCAATCTGTTTATGGTATGATCCAATCCATTTGCCACCCTTGTTTAGAAGCCATGGAATATCTCACTTTATCCGCAGCATCTGATGCCTATTTCCTCTTCTCCGAAGAAAGAAACTCCATGGTTGCTCTCCTTTCTCTTCACCCAACTTCCCACTTCACTTGCTTTAATGAAAAGGTCTTTTTGTGACCACTACCAAAAGCTTGTCAAGATGAAGCCACTGCCTTATTCAATGGCTAGTTTCACGGAAAAGCAGTGCCTTTACTATGATCGCCAGAAACTGCAGTATTTTTGGCTTTCTTCGGACCTCCACGTCCAAGTTTCTAGTTGAAGCCATCCATCAGAAAAATGGTATTGGTAGCAAAGTTGGCGGAATAAAGAATTTATTGCAACATGGTCTCTGGTCGAAGCTATATTTCTCCTTGCCACGCTTTGAAAAGAAGTGCACGAGGTCCTAGGCTAAAGAAGCCAAACTCTCTCAAAGAAAGAGCTGCACTAATCTAAAGCAGAACCATTTGGAATTTGTTTACACCAAAGGATCATAGAGAGATCAAAAAATGTTTTCCTTCCACCACTTTTGCATCAACAAACAGGCATCTGATGCCTCTAATCATGCTTTCTAAATTCCCAGGCAGTGGACTCGATAACAGTCCTGCACTAAGTGAGCTCAACGATTCTTTTGAGACCCAGTGGTTGCGGAAAGACGGTGACATATTTGAATCACACTAAGTTATAGCGTGCATTTGTTCTCCCAAGTGCATTATTGGCTGACCGAAGTGAAGAACAGCAAGGGGAAGGAAAGAAAGTTCATGAGATAACAATAGATGCTTTCCAACGATAGCCAGCTAGGTATCCTTAAGTTTGAATAAGAATAATTAGCCACTAATTAATTGTACTCTTCATTTCATTTTATAAGAGATTCGAAGAGAGGGGGGATCGAGCCACTTAAATTTACAGTTAGCCTCCAAATTTTTATCAAATGGATCATTTCAGCATGACACGACTAGGTACTTGAGATTGGCTTTACATAAATATCCTGCAAGAAATGTTCTTTAATATATTCTCATTTCATTAGTCTATGAAATGTGGGCAGACAGCTCCACCATTTTTACTTTTTTTTCAAAAAAAAAAAAAAAAGAAGAAGAAAACCAAAACTGCACACCTTTTTAATATGCATTCTTAATTATTTACATTTCCAGAGCAACATGAGAAAATTTTGTTAGTTTTTGAACAAAATTTCTTTCTAAATTACAGCAGCACTTAAATGTAAAAAATGATTAAAAAACTTGTTATGGATGGAAAAGATAGTTTTATAACTTATTTTAGATTTTACTAGTATAATTTTAACCCATACATGTGTTCATTCATGTTCAATTTTCTAAGTAAAAATAATACATATCCAAAGATAAAGAGTAATATCAATAACTATAATCATGATTTTAGAACTCAAATTTAAATTAATTGCTAATAGGTGTACTTATAAACTTCTTAGTTTTACGTGGTATTACAATGGCGTGCCCGGGGAGAAGAAGACACGGCCTCCTCGGCCACCATGCAGGGTGTTCTCATCCATAGCCACAGACACGGCCTCCTGTCGAAACGGTGGCGCGGCAGCGCCTCCGAGTGTCAGCCGTGCGGTGAAAATAAATCCTCAGGAACGTGGGGCTCACAGGAGCATCCGTCTTTTGTCAACCGTAGGACAGCCAAGAGCTTTATCTGATGGGATGGGGAATATAGAAAGTTCGCAAACTTGGAGCAGGAGAATTAATCCCCCTACTTTAACGGACCAGAACCACTACTAGAGAGTGAAGACCTTCAACACAAAGAATATTATATACAGTTATGTACCCTACTACATCTTTCTTTGGGACTTAGGAGCAAAAAGTATCCACCACTAATCCACCACTTCACCTCCCTTTCTCTCTCTCTCTCTCTCTCTCTCTCTCTCTCCTCTGGTGCGTACTAGTGAAGAAAGTGATCTGTCAATTCTCTTGAATGAAGTCGAAATATAGACCAAACTCCTCTACCAATTTGGCTTCAGGTACCAAAAAAGAAAAAATACTTGAGAAAATAACACTTGATGAAGTTCAGCAGGCAAGAAAAAAAAAAAAAGCTTTATATCAAGCCAATGGACAGGACTGAAATCAGCTCGTGCATTATAATTAACGACACTTGCAAAAGATAAAATAAAATAAATATATATACTAGGAAATTAATGCGACTCAGAGTTTTTCATTGCAGAAATGGTGACAACAGTCTATAGTTCCATTTTTCCAGAATTTAAATCAGAGACTTCTCCTCCTGCTCCTGCTTCAGAGCTTATTCAAAGTGGCAGAACACCTCCATGCCATCACCGAACACTCGTCTCTACCTTCACATGTAGCATGCTTGCTTGACAACTTCCAGGACGTCAATTACAACCACATGAAATATGATCACCAAAAGGAAAAAGAAAGCTAGAAGAGGAAAAGACAAGAAGAAAGACGAGCCAGTCCATGCGCGCGGAAAGGCAACCTTATGCACGTCCAGCGATATCATATGTCCACGTTGCAGTCTGGCGAGCCTAGCAGCGGGACCTGCCCACTGCTCCCTTCTTGGCACCAATCAGCACGTCACACCTTACATACATCCCATACCATGCACTGTGGAATGGCCCTGACTTGTATCTGAGCCGGCCAAGCATCACCAGCCGCAGCGCCACCAGCCCATAGGACTCGTCGGTCATGAGCCCCGCAGCAATATCTCCCGACACCGGCACAGGCCCCCCGCCAAGCACCGGTGACACGGCCACAGCGCTGTCCTTCTCCTGGTACAGCGGTGGCAGCTGGGCCGGCGCGGTGATGGCCTGGTCGTGGTAGGTGACATAGGCCGAGAGGCGGTCATAGCGAACCGAGGCACGTTCATTTGGGTTGCGAACGAGGATGGTGAACTGCATGGTGGTGGTGATGGCGGTGGCGGGGACGGAGGCAGAGGCGGTGCCGTTGCCAAGCTGGTAGACGGCGGTGCTGAGGATGGAGAAGTGGGGGCGAGAGGGCGGTAGACGAGGTAGAGGATGAGGGCCGTGATGCCAGCGAGGAGGATGAAGACAAGGATCGCGGAGCAGAGGAGGCGGGCAGGGCTGCCAGAGGGGCCGTAGGGGTTCATGGTCCAAGGCCGCTGCTTCTTTGCAGTCATTCTCACGAAAGAGGAGCGGTGGGGGTTGCTTCAGCCCGGATGGAGCTTCTGAGAATTTTATAAGTAGAAACCAGAGAGAGAGAGAGAGAGAGAGAGAGGGGGAAGATTTCTCTTCGTGCAGGTATCGAGGGGTGGTGGGGAAAGGAGGAGCGCTAGTGGGTTTCTGACGTGTAAACAGGCCAGGTTCCTTTCCCACCGAAGCTTCCGTTTTCAGTGTTCACGTAGTAGCTTCTTTCTTTTTTCGCTTCTTTTCTTTTGACAAAGGACAGAGCAATGAATGATGGCGAGGAGACGGCAGCAGTGCGGCAGGCTCTTTCCGCATTTCTTTGATGGCTTTCTTATTTGATATTTGTGAACAATTGTTTAATTATAAAGTCAAGTTAATTCCAATAAAAGGTTATAGTTAGTCTACCAAAATTCTATCTGATATTTATTAATATTTTCTATCTCTTTCATTCGAATTATGACCTAAACTTTTATGTCACAGAATTAAATTTTTTAATTAAAAATCTTTTTTATATAATTTTTTATATTAAAGTAAATACATATTTATTATTGAAACCAAAAGATAGCTTAAACTATCAAATGAAAAATTATTTAGTAAAATTATAAATTCAAACTAAACTATTTTTTATTTTAATATGAAAATAATATTTTTATTATCAAATTAAAATTAATTTTTTTAAAAGAATAATATAGGATAGTTAAAAATTAGATTTTAAATTGAACCGATGGCTCCTATGAATTCAATATCAATTTCAACATTATTTATAATTTTTAGCTTTTATTTAAAGTAGTTTAGGTGACTTTGATTTGATTTAAACCCAACAAATAAGGAACTAAGGGCATGAAGAACATGAATTTATTAGATTTTTTAATCTCAAATTTATTAAGTACTTATAATCTTTGTCATATAATTATCGAGAAAACTTTAACATCATTGATTTTAATTAATTCACTTATAAAATATTTAAAATATATTTTATGCATGCAAGCTTAAAGATATGATCTTTTCTACTTGATACAATTTTTTTTTTTACATAATAGTACTTTCACATAAAGATAGATCAATATCATCAATCGTTAGATAAACTTTATACAGCCTCTTTC
Organism: Calamus simplicifolius; assembly: GCA_900491605.1. Taxonomy (NCBI): domain Eukaryota; kingdom Viridiplantae; phylum Streptophyta; class Magnoliopsida; order Arecales; family Arecaceae; genus Calamus; species Calamus simplicifolius. The sequence goes on along the minus strand of UESW01001581.1, from coordinate 61,155 downwards.
CATCTCCTATAATTAAATTGATAAGAACCTTAATTATGACATTGCTATTATGCACGTTAAAGGAGACTATTTAAAATATATAATACAATATACATCAACATATGGGCAATAAAATAGTCTCAATATTTTATGACCGTATATCCAGAGATTCTGTGTGCATCATCACAAATTCTTCTTTAGACAAATAATGCAACATGTTAGTAAGATCTCCGTATATAAAGTAAACAATAAGAATACCTTAGCTTTTGAGAATACTATTTTATTTGGACAGATAAATCTTCTAAGCTAATGCACCCTCTAACACAAATGCCATATCCATCTCTAAAATTATAACACACAATAACCTTTTTTGGGCAGATGAGTGCATGCTATAACCTAGCTAGTATCTCATAACACATAGAGCAAATAATAAGAACACCCTATTTTTGAGAAAAATATCTTCTTTAGGCAAATAGATCATCTAAGCTAGTGCATCCTCTGACACAATGCTTCATGTTCAACCCCTTAAATTACAACACATAATAACACTTTTTGGGTAGATGATTGTATGCTGCAGCTTAGAAACTTGAAAAGAAATTTTAAAAGCCCAACAATGAGCCACTTTGGTAGCCAAGCATTCATGTCAATATTTAAAATTCTTTCAAAATGAGATATCTAATATGCCCATAATAATATGTATATATAACCAAATGTATGCTAGTGACCGTTCAATATGAGGTACATAAATTGCATATGCCTTTTTGGATCAAAAAATAATATTTAATTACATTCATACAATATATCTTTAATTTAACAATCATTAATTATTTTATTATATGCACATGTTTTATATACTAAGAGTATATGAATTATAACTTAAGAGAGCAAATGACATGTTGCATTTAGACACTCAGAATACAACAATAATTTGTAATTGTTGGACTAGATGGCAACCCAAGAGGGGGGTGAATTGGGTTCTTTAAAAATTTAACTCTTTAAAAACTATGTACTGTGGAACAAATTAGATTGAGTGCAAGATAAATGCAAAATACAAATAAAGAGATAGAGAAAGATAGAAAGACAAGGCATGACAAACACAAGGATTTTATAGTGGTTCGGTATATCTAACACCTACGTCCACTCCCAAGTATCACTTGGGACCACACTATAATCCACTTGATTACAGTCGAGTTGTTTTACAAGCTCACAACTTAAAACTTGTTGTTTTCCTGGGATCACAATGAACCCAGCTGGTTTTTCCGGGCTCACCAGCACACAACCCAACCACAAGCTATCTTAGCTTGTACCGAGGTATACTACCTTCACTAATTAATCCCCGATTGAACTAGTAAACAATAATAAAAAATAAAGTTTTGAATACACAGCAGCCCCTCAAATGAGCAAATAAAAATAGAATAAACAAGGATAAGAAAAGATTGTTTGAAGCTCTTTGAATATATGCTTTTCTTCTTTTCTTCTTTTCTCTTCTCCTTTGAAAGATTGAATCAAGCCTCAGCTCAGATTCTTCACTGAAATTTGTAGTTGAGAAGTTGACTGGGGATTTTGCTTTCTTTCTTCTAATGAAAAATTCCTTGATTTGAACTTGAGAAGCTTGTGGATTTCTCTTTGAACTTTTTGGGTTGTTGGATTTGAGCTTTGAATCTCTCCTCTTTGATTTCTTCCTCAAGATTTTTTGAATTTTTCAATCTATTTTTCTCTTTTCTCTCATTTTTCTTCTCTTTTTTTTTCAAACGGACGGTTTCCCCCTTTATATATATTAATCCAGTTTAGGTGGGAAATATAGCCGTTGTAGATGCTTGGATCTTTCTACACAAAGAAAAATAGCCGTTAGAGGTTAGGTAAAAAGAAATCTTACGTTGGAGTGTTCTGACAAATAAAAATCCGTTCCTGACAGGTTGGAGTCGGCTCCAAATCGGGTATCCAAAAATAGCAAATAAAAAGTTGTTGAGGAGTCGGCTCCGAGAAAGTTAAGTGTCGGCTCGTCGCTTTCGGGAGTCGGCTCTGCAATCCAAAAGTGTCGGCTCCAGAAATGTTCATAAAACATGCTCTCTATTCTCAGGTTAGAGTCAGCTCCAGAAACTCAGTGTTGGCTCCCGAAATGTTCATAAAAAATGCTCTCTGTTCTCAGGTTAAAGTCGGCTCCAGAAACTCAGGTGTCGGCTCCAAAATTTAGGTGTCGGCTCGAAACTGAAACAGAATAACCTTCTCTGTATCTCAGGTTGGAGTCGGCTCTGAAACTCTGGGTGTCGACTCCGGACCGTGCCAAAAATCCAGAAATCTTCTGATACGCCTTGGGGTCGGCTCCTGACTATTTGGGTGTCGACTCCAAGCTCTGAACTTTGAAAAATTCTTTTAACATTTTGATTCAAAACTTATTTCTTTATTCCTTTTGATTGATTAAACATTTTTAATCCCTGAAACACTTATTAAATCTATCAGAAACATAGTGAATATACTCATGTCTTTTATTAATCATCAAAATCAATAATTGGGTCAACAATCTCCCCCTTTTTTATGATTATAAAAATATTGAGTATATGCATGATTTAAACAATGAGATTTTCAAATCAAATTTCTCAAATATTTAGTTCTCATAGGTAAGCTCCCCCTGAATGAAGTAGCTCCCCCTATGATACTCAATTTAACATCTATTCTTCCCTTTTAATAGTAAACTTTTAATGTTTGATACCAATTAAATAATCATATCAAATTGTATCAAATTAACAGTAAACTTTCAATGCACATATGTCAATTACTTCTCCTATATGAAATACCAATTGATTAAGCTTATTTGTTCCAATGCATATACAAATACTAAATACTTCTTCCCCTTTATAACTTTCAATGCATATACGACTATCAAATACTCAATTACTTTCCCCCTTTTTTGTAATCAACAAAAAGGTTAAGAAGTTTCAAATTAAATGACAAGATTAAGAGATGCTTCAAAGATCAAATGATATTCATTAAGTATCAAAAAGGTTCATTACACACTTCTCAAAATTAAGCATTGCATCATATTACAAAAAGAAACTTCATTACATCAACATTTCAAACTAAACTAAACTTCATTACATCATATTTTAATAATATTAAAGGAACTTCATTACAAGATAATCAAAAATTAGCTCTAAGAAGTCTTTGCAATTCTTCTACTATTTTTCCATTCCTTCACTTTGAGTTTGAACAAATTCCTTTAGTCTTCTATCAACAAATGCACATGCAGTCATAATTTTGTCCTGAAGCTCTGCATTGCATTTGGAATAGGTCTCCGAATCTCCTCCAATATCTTTAAGTTCTTCAAAGATATTCTTGAGATCATTCTTTAAAGATTCAGCGGAGGCTCCAAGTGTGGATTCTATTTTACCAACTCTCTCATCCAAAGAATATACATTTCTCTTAAATTCATCAAACTATTATCAATTTCTGTTTTCATTTCTTCCTTGTGAGTAGCAAATAGACTTTTAAGTTGTTCTAACTGAATATCAGAAAAACCAATGGATGACATAGGCAGTGGTACATGTGCAGGAGCTGGAGTAGGTGCCGGTGGTGGTGATGATCTGCTAGGCTCTGGTGATGGATGCCTCACTGATGGACCTGCCTCAGATGGTGCAGTGGCCCTAATGTCAGCTGCTCTCTTATCCAGATGACCTTTTCTTTCTCATCTACCATCCACTTTCACAAACCCCATTCTGTGCACAGTAGCCAAGCTGTAATAGTCAGTATGCCTTAGGTTTTTCGATGGCTCATTCTCAGAAATAACAACTCCTTGACTTCTAAATGCTATGGTTAGGATCATCCCATAGGGAAATGAAGATCTCCTCTTGCCTCGGCCTCAGCCATATACCATATCATCATTCCTGCTGGATTGATTGGCTGACCCATCAAAATACTATCCATAATCACTATGTCTCGCTCTGAGACATACTCAAAATGTCGGTCTTGAGAAATAGGATCCTACCACAAATGTTATGTAACAGCCTAAGCTCAAGAGGTAACCGATTTGCTTTAACTTCCTCAAACTCAGTTACTTCCCTTCCTAACATCCTTGATAAAGCATCTGATCTCTCACTATGAATGCTTGCAGTAAGCCCAGTGACAGGAATCCCTAATAGATTTCCTAAAATTTGAAATGTGAGATGAATTCTTTTCCTCTTACTGAACTGACTATTCCACCATCTCCCCTTGATAAATTGGAGTAAAATTCTTTAACTAGGGCCGGATATGTAGGAACGTCCAAAGAACATACCTTATCCCAACCGAGCTCTTTGATTTGTCTACCAATGATAAAACCCTCGGCTTCAAAGAAATCGAAATCTACCTTCCTTCCCATGGTTATGACTCGCCCAGCTAGGGTATCTACTTGTGAAGAGGAGGGGCTAGGATTATCAGAGTGAGTTGAAAAAGTATCGTCGCTCGGAGTAGGTTCACGGACAGGACGCCGAGCCGTACGCTTTCTCATAGCCATGGGAGCATCAAAGACCGATCCCCTACGCTTAGGTGCCATAAGAATCTTAGGGAATGGTTGATTTGAGGAGTATTTGGTTTTGGGAGGTTTGGAGAGGTTTTGGAGAGGGTTTGGAGAAGATAGGGAATGAGAAGGTGTCGACTCTGCCCTAATATAATCAATTTGGGGCCATCAGGTGTCGACTCCCGTAAAGTCGGGTGTCGACTCTAAGTCGCTAACACTGTTAGCGCCGAGCTGGAGTCGGCTCCGCTTAAGCGGGTGTCGGCTCCAAGGTCAGAGACCGAGAGCAATACAGACAAGGTGTCGACTCCACAAATTAAGGTGTCGACTCCACTGACAGTTTCAGAGAAAAATAAATAAGTTTCAAACAACCGAAACTTGTCAAAATAAAATCAATAAATTTTTGAAAAAAATCTTTGGAATGTGGAGAATCAAATTACTCAAATGTCTAGATAATTATCCTTAAAATCATAAGAAAATCTCAAGAAATTGATTGAACTCTAGATAATCATTCCTTAGGGTTTTCAAAATCATTCCAAAGGATCACAAATCCCTAATTCTCCTCTAAGATAACAAAATCTCTCTTCACTCAAAGGTTTTGTAAATATGTCAGCTAATTGTTCTTCAGTACTAACATAATCAAGGCAAATTTCATTGTTAGCTACATGTTTTCTTATAAAATGATATCTGATTTCAATGTGCTTAGTTCTTGAATGTTGTATTGGATTCTTAGTTAAATTGATTGCGCTTGTATTATCACATCTAATAGGAGTTTTATCAAGTGTAATGCCATAATCTTCAAGTTGTCGCTTAATCCAAAGGATTTGAGCACAGCAACTTCCAGCTGCAACATATTCTGCTTCAGCAGTAGATAATGCAACCGAATTTTGCTTTTTGCTAAACCAAGAGATTAAGTTACTTCCTAAAAATTGACATGCACCACTTGTACTTTTTCTATCTAATTTACATCCAGCATAATCAGAATCAGAATAAGCAATCAAATTTAGTGTTGAATCTCTAGAATACCATAATCCTACATTTTTTGTTCCACTTAGATATCTTAGTATTCTTTTTACAGCAATTAAGTGAGATTCTTTAGGTTCTGATTGAAATCTAGCACATAAGCAAACAACAAACATGATATCTGGTCTACTTGCTGTTAAGTAAAGTAGAGATCCGATCATACCTCTATGTTTTTGATCAACTTTCTTATCGTCTTCATCTTTATCCAATTTGCATGAAGGACTCATAGGTGTTCCAAGGGTTTGATTGATTCCATTCCAAACTTCTTGAGAATTTCCTTGTGTACTTTGTTTGGTTGATGAAAATCCCCTCTTTGCTTTGCTTGATTTGAAGTCCTAGGAAGAAGTTGAGTTCTCCCATCATGCTCATCTCGAATTCACCCTGCATTAGCTTAGCAAATTCTTGACACAAAATTGTTAGTAGCACCGAATACAATATCATCTACATATATTTGTACTACTAATAAGTCTTTGTCTTTTTTTTTTCAAAAATAGGGTTTTATCTACATTTCCTCTAGAAAAACCATTTTCAATTAGAAATTTGCTTAACCTATCATACCAAGCTCTAGGTGCTTGTTTTAAACCATATAGTGCTTTGTGTAATTTAAAAACATGATTTGAAAATTCATGATCTTCAAAACCAGGTGGTTGTTTCACAAAACTTCCTCATTTATAAACCATTTAAAAATGCACTTTTAACATCCATTTGAAATAGATTGATGTTCATATGACATGCAAATGCAAGTAGTAATCTAATTGCCTCTAATCTAGCTACAGGTGCAAAAGTTTCATCAAAATCAATTTCTTCTTCTTGATTATATCCTTTTGCAACTAATCTAGCTTTATTTCTGATTACTATGCCATTTTCATCCAATTTATTCCTAAATACCCATTTAGATCCTATAACTGAATGACCTTTAGGTCTATCAACTAAGGACCATACATTATTCCTAGTAAATTGATTTAATTCTTCTTGCATAGCTAGCATCCAATTACTATCTTTTTCAGCTTCTTCAATAGTTTTAGGTTCAATTTGAGATACAAATGCAAGATGATTATTGATATTCCTCATAGATGATCTAGTTCTTACTCCTTGAGATGGATCACCTATAATCAATTCCTTTGGATGACCATAGGCATATCTCCAATCTCTAGGAAGATCTACCTCATTATGATTAGTATCAATAACATCAACCCTAGGTGAATCATCATCTTTAGCTTCTTGTTCATGATCTGAAGATACATCTATATTTAATTTTTTAATATCTCTTTCTAGTATATTTGTATCTTCCTCATCATCAATCTTTTCTGAACTTGATGCTAAAGACTCATCAAAAACTACATGAATAGATTCTTCTACAATTAAAGATTTTTGTTAAATATTTTATAGGCTTTACTAGTTGTTGAATATCCTAAGAATATGCCTTCATCAGATTTTGCATCAAATTTTTCAAGATTATCTTTTCCATTATTATGAATAAAACATTTACAGCCAAATGCATGAAAATAACTAATGTTTGGTTTCTATTATTCCATAATTCATAGGAGTTTTCTTGAGAATTGGCCTAATTAGGGCTCTATTAAGTATGTAACATGCCGTGTTTATAGCTTCCGCCCAAAAATATTTTGGTAGGTTGCTTTCACATAGCATGGTACGGGCCATGTCTTCTAAAGTTCTATTCTTTCTTTCTACAACTCCATTTTGCTGTGGTGTTCTAGGTGCAGAAAAATTATGGTGAATGTCATTTCAATGCAGAAATTTTTAAATAAATGATTTTCAAATTCTGTGCCATGATCACTTCTAAGAGACACTATGGTGTTGTTTTTCTCATTTGTGACTTTCTTGAAGAATTTCAGAAATATTGAGAAAGTCTCATCCTTGTGAGCTAAAAACAATACCCAAGTGAATCTAGAATAATCATCTACTATCACAAGGCCATATTTCTTTCCTCCTAGACTAGTGTTCTAGTAGGTCCAAAAAGGTCCATGTGAAGTAGCTCTAGTGGCCTAGAAGTGGAAACAATATTTTTAGATTTGAAAGAGTTTCTAGTTTGTTTTCCAAATTGACATGCATCACGTATTTGGTTATTTTCAAAATCTAACTTTGGAAGTCCTTTAACTAAGTTCATTCTAATCAATTTTAAAATCAAGTGTGTGCTTGCATGACCTAATCTACGATGCCATAGCATCCAATCTTTTTTACATTAGCATTATCAGCAACTAAGCAATGATTACTAGTAGATAAATTATCCAAATCAATCAAGTATACATTGCCATTTCTATATCCAATAAATATAATGCTATTGTTAATAGGATTAGAAACAGTGCAGATAGAAGCTTCAAATGAAACTTTGAAACCTTTATCGCATAATTGGCTAATACTAATTAAGTTATGTTTTAAACCATCTACATAAAGAACATTTTCAATAAAAGTGGAGGGAGTAATCTGAATTTTACCAAATCCCATAATCTGACCTTTACCATTGTCTCCAAATGTAACAACTCCTCCTCTTTTATCCTCAAGGTGATGAATTGCTCCTTGTCACCCGTCATGTGCCTTGAGCAGCCGCTATCAAGATACCACTTTCGTTTTGATCTTTTGGCCGCAAGACACTCCTGCAAAGTGATCAAACTTTCTGTTTAGGTACCCAAGCTTTCTTGGGTCCTTCATGGTTAGTAGCAACAAAGATTGTTCCTTTCGAAACCCATATTTTCTTTCCTTTAATATTTAAATCCTTGTTAATTTTTCTAAAATTGCATTCATAGGCTTTATGTTTTTTCTTGTTACAACAATAACATGAAACATCATTATTATTATGTTCTTTTCTAAAGAAAATTTTAACATACTTTTGTTTCTTGTTAGGCCTATAACCTAATCCAGCTTTATCAAATACAGCTCTTTGATTACTCAACAACAAATTAAGTTTTTCAGAGCTATATGTAAATTTATCAACTATATTTTGTATTTATCAACTTCTTTCTTTAAACTAACATTTTTATTAGAAATTGATTCTTTATCTTTTAACAAATTCTTATTTTCAGATTTTAATTCTTCAACTTCATGAGTTAGTTTATCCTTTTCTTTGACAAGATTTAAATTATCATTTTTTAAAAATTTGCTTTTCTTTTTCAAAATTTTAAAATCACTAACTAATTCATTAAATGCATCAAACAATTCATCAAAGGTAAAGTCATGAGTTTCGGTACATACCTCATCGTCTTCTTTTGCCATAAAGCAAATGTTTGCAACTTCCTTTTGTTCTCCCTCGAAAGAGGATTTTTCGCTGTCACTCCATATTGCAACGTATAATACCTTCACTAATTCAATCCCCCGATTGAACTAGCAAAGCAATAATGAAAAATAAAGTTTTGAATACACAGCAGCCCCTCAAATGAGCAAATAAATAATAGAATAAACAAGGATAAGAAAAGCCTGTTTGAAGCTCTTTGAATATATGCTTTTCTTCTTTTCTTCTTTTCCTCTTCTCCTTTGAAAGATTGAATCAAGGCCTCAGCTCAGATTCTTCACTGAAATTTGCAGTTGAGAAGTTGAGGATTTGGAGCTTTTGCTTTCTTTCTTCTAACGATGAAATCTCCTTGATTTGAACTTGAGAAGCTTGTGGATTTTTCTTTGAACTTTCTGGGATTGTTGGATTTGAGCTTTGAATCTCTCCTCTTTGATTTCTTCCTCAAGATTTTTCGGATTTTTCAATCTATTTTCTCTCTTTTTCTCTCGTTTTTCTTCTCTTTTTTTTTTTTCAAACGGACGGTTTCCCCCTTTATATATATCTTAATCCAAGTTTAGGTAGAAAATATAGCCGTTGTGAGATGCTTGAATCTTTCTACACACAAAGAAAAATAGCCGTTAGAGGTTAGGTAAAAAGAAATCTTACCGTTGGAGTCCGTTCTGACAAATAAAAATCCGTTCCTGACAGGTTGGAGTCGGCTCCAACTTTTCAGGTGTCGGCTCCAAACGGGTATCCAAAAATAGCAAATAAAAAGTTATTGAGGAGTCGGCTCCGAGAAAGTTAAGTGTTGGCTCGTCGCTTTCGGGAGTCGGCTCCGCAATCCAAATGTGTCGGCTCCAGAAATGTTCATAAAAACATGCTCTCTGTTCTCAGGTTAGAGTCGACTCCAGAAACTCAGGTGTCGGCTCCCGAAATGTTCATAAAAACACGCTCTCTGTTCTCAGGTTAGAGTCGGCTCCAGAAACTCAGGTGTCGGCTCCCGAACTCTCAGGTGTCGGCTCCTAAATTTTAGGTGTCGGCTCCGAAACTGAAACAGAATGCCCTTCTCTGTATCTCAGGTTGGAGTCGGCTCCGAAACTCTGGTGTCGACTCGGACTGTGCTAAAAATTCAGAAATCTTCTGATACGCCTTGGGGTCGGCTCCTGACTATTTGGGTGTCGACTCCAAGCTCTGAACTTTGAAAAATTCTTTTTAACATTTTGATTCAAAACTTATTTCTTTATTCCTTTTGATTGATTGAACATTTTTAATCCCTGAAACACTTATTAAATCTATCAGAAACATAGTGAATATACTCATGTATTTTATTAATCATCAAAATCAATAATTGGGTCAACAATAATAAAATAGAATTTTAGAATATAGCATAAATTTTAAGAAATAAACAATAATAATGCATAAAACACATAATATATGTTAAGTAATAAATAATGATGCAATTAAATATAAAAAATTGCATAATAACATCAATGATCCAAAATAATGGACCATACTCCTCCATATGTTAGGTTGGATGTTTGACCCATGATATAAAAATATATATAAGTCAAATTTGTATCATGGCCTATAATCAAAATGTGTTCTTGATCTATAATATCATGAGGAATAAAGAGTTTCTTTGGATCAGATATGGTCATAAAGTGCTTGGGTTAGCTGAGCAATTATCCTCATAATTAATGCATAATAGCAACTATAGAATATTAAGGCCATGCATGTAAATACAATAGCAATGATCAAGCCCCGCTAAGCTAAACTCAAATTAGGCTTTGACTCTTATTAGTCTTGGTCAACTATCAGCCCATGACCGATGATAGGTTCCAAATCAAGTCTTGACCTAAGGACCTATTAGAATCAAATCAATTGTTGATGCACATTTGCCTTGGCCCAAAAAAGAGCTTATGACCCAAGAAAGGGTCCAAATAAAACTTTGGCTCAAAATAGTAGGTGGCCTAAGTTGAAATGGTAGCCCAAACTAATCATTTACTCATGAAGAAGTAAAACAAATATTTTCTATCATTATCAACATTAAAATAGTAAGATACATATCCTGCTTCAGAGTTGATCACTAAATTAGTAGGATAGGAAGGTGATTAGATGAATGGCACCGGAATGCTTGAAATTATTCAACATAGACCTCAAAATATGCCTACTATACTCATAATTGCTATTGCTAAGCCCTCTATCAATTAGCTTATCAGCAGATGCTTGGGGCAAGCAGGGCTATTAAGCTTTTTAATGACAGTGCTGGCTTGGGCAAATGACAAAATATCACATCTTGACAGGAAATTAAACTTTGTCAGTTCATGTTTAATATGGATGAAAAAGTTATATTTTTGCCTTGCATAATATAAAGTTCCACAATAAAACTCCTAAAGGTATGCTTTTTTGGGAAAAAGTCCTCTCAAAACATTAATTCTATGATAACGCTAAACCAAATCCTCCTCTTTGAGAAAACCATTCAATGCGTGTACAAAGCATTTTCAAAGATATGACTCGAGCACATCCTATTATGGTCCAAAACTATAGAAGGAAGCTTGTCAACGATGTAGGTGGTCTAGAAGCGAGTATGATTATGAGTTAGGGAAAATTGGAAGGCCTTATGCTAGCTCAGACTTCATCCACATATTTGATTATTTGATTTTTGATTATGGCCTGTGAGGGAAGAAGAAGCTAGTATTATAGAACACAAGATGTGGCATGCCAATATCAGAAAAATATGCATTTCCAAGGAGCAGAGAGCTAGATGGAATCCAATAAAGGCATGACCATACACGATTGATGGGAGAGGGCAAACGGAAGACGATCATTAAGTGGTTGAACCCAAAATCAAGGCAAATGGTAGCAAGAAGGAAAGAGAAATAGAGAAATTATTTTCCTCTTATTTGGAGAACTAATTCAAGGAATTAGGAAAAGTAAATTTTGTCTAACTGTGGAGGAGATTAGGGAAGAAATAAATTTCATCAAAACTAATTAGGGTCAACGAATTCTAAATCTTAGTAGCCAAAAAATCTAGATAAAGAAAATAAAAAAAAATCCAACTCAAAGATTCAAGATCCATGAAACCCTAGCTAATACACCACAATACATGCATAAATCATAAGATGATAATACATACATAAATCATAATGAGATGATAAGAATTAGGTTCTAAATCCATATATGCCTGCTTTGATAACATATATATATATATATATATATATATATATATATATATATATATATATATATATATAAATGATTACATATGTAAAATTTTAGAACATTAATAATAATAAAATAAGATTTTATTATCATACTTTATTTCATCATGACTTATGCAAGAAGATTAAAGTAGCCAGCTTAAATTTTTCTTTTCTTGCTCCTCCCTTAAGCGGTGTTTTTAATGAAAAAAATCAATCACAACATATGATGAGAAAGAGAAGGCCTACTCTATTTATAATAAAATCCTAATAGGTCCTTTTATTATGGGTCACTATTGAGCTTCAGGTCCATAGAAACTACCGACCACATTAATTAATAAGAGGCACATTCAAGTTCAAACCAAATATATCATAATTTTAATTAACAGTGAGCTCACCTGGTTTATATTATTGGATCAAATTCATCCCGTAAGTTTTATAAAATTAAAATCATAATAATTAATAGTAGTCTACATATGAAAAATTTTCAACAATTGAGATTATTGATCCTATTTTTGGGATTGTTGAATTTAGATTTCTATCATGAAACTGCATTTCTATCTACAAAAAATCAGATAAATGAGCTTTCTAGTAAACTCTAGCATGTTCTAGTATATTCTTGTAAAGATTTGCATACTAACAGAAGAATGATAAATAAGCTAAAAGATTAATATAGTTTAGAATGTTCTATGCCATGTCATACCGTGCCAATGCTTGGCCATGCCAGTCAAATGGCACTTTAGTCAATGCTTGTGACAATGTAAATGGACATTGATGTGCAGCTAAAAGAAAGAAGTATATCACAGACCTAGAGAGATGGAAAAGATGAACATCAAGACAGGAAATTGGTATCTTAGCAATTTGATTTTTCTGGAGAGAGGAGCCAAGAAGTATAAAATTACAAGAAGATCAATTCTACAGTTAAAAATTAAATGGTGAAGAAAATAATTCAGATTACTTTCCTTGAGGTCACAGAATGGATTGCACTTGATTAACTAAAGTCCCCATCACACAAGGATGCAGTTCTGCAAGTCTCTGATCTAATTTTGTAACTGAAGTACGTATGCTTTTAATAGAAAAGTCAATGTCTAAAGAAATTTAACAATCACAACTGATCCTGTTGTTTCTTTTGCAGTTAAGCTCATCTCCAGTTCTTCCTAATATGGGAATCTCTCTTTGTCCATGCCTCTTCCTAGTTTTCAAGTTCAAACTCTGGTGAGCATTAGGATTGGCAAAAGTTAATTTTATTGATCAGTATGGAATAATTATGTGCCTTCTTTGCAAAGAATCTGTCACTTTCTGTAACGACTCGGGCTATAGTGTCCGCTTTACAATATAAATTATTTAATTAATTTTTAATTTTTCAATGTGAAATTATTGGAAGGGGCATCATAATCTACCTCCTTACAGAGACGATGCCCTCATCATCGGAGGCACATGATCATAACTATCAGGCAGGCACGGATCTAGAGATGATCCTCATAGGTTCAAAAGATAACTCTTATCTCTTGTGAATGTAGCACTTTGCCTTGTGTGACATTTAACTCCTGTATTTTTAGCTGGTGTATGGCTCTGATACCATATTGTAATGATCCGGATTTTGGATCCGTAATATTTATGGATCCATTTCGTTACAAGAAGTAAGATCAATAAAATTTAATTAAATTTTTTTTTGATTGTAATGATTCAAATTGATATGAATCTTATTCATCTTATTTTATAATATATAAATTATTCAATCAATTTTTATTTTTTTTAATGTAAAATTATTGAAAGGGACGTCACACTTTCTTTGGTCGAGGCCACTTTTCTTTGGTCGAAATGAAATTCTGCTCGATTACTTCCTTCATAAGCAAACTATCCCCCGTCTTTTTCAGCATCCACAACTTTAATGGCCTCAGGTATCTCATCCGATGTGACATATAATCTGGCTGCTTTCACTGCACATCACATACAGTTCCAAGATGGTTCCTGATGCAACGTCTATACTATAACTTCCGATGTCCCGTATGGCAACGAAAAGAGGTCACCAATTATTCACCAACTCCATATTTTGTTCACGCGTTTGATCGATTAAGTAGGTTGCCCTCTTGATGCTAATCATTGCAATGGTGACTTTCCTCTACTTTGTGGCTTTCAGTCTTGGATATTCAAATGAGTTTCAGCGATTAGCTTCCAGCCACATGGGTAAAATATATACCGAAAGCCTGGGCATACCCATCAGGTAAGTTTCAATGGCATAGAACCCAGTGCGAAGCATTGAACTGTTATAGGATGAAACTTAATTTCATCAATAAAAGTTTAAATTTAAATTTAAATTTTAAATTCAATTTGATCAACTAAGAAAGTTGATTTTGATGAAGATTTGTTATAATTTTCAAATATAATATTAAAAAGAATTTATTGAAGATTTCAAGACAGTCCATGATTACCAAAAGTATGGAGCCAATTTTGGAAATCAATCCATAGTTGCCAAAAGTATGGAGCCAATTTTGGAATGGGATTAGATTGAAGGAGAGTATCTGTTATGTGTCTTCTTCAACAGGTGAAGTTGAGTAGAAAAAAAAAAAAGAATAAGAGGCTCTGTGAGGATATCCTTCATGTGCTGTAGATCCTAATTCAACTCTCTGGATCATAAGAGTTTCTGATAGAGTGTGTTTTGAGGGCTTGTACCTGATTCAACTCTTAGTGAAGCCTTGGAGATCCTGTGCCGCCGTGGACGTAGCCCAGTTTGGTGAACCACGTAAAATCCTTATCTCTTGCTACTTTCTTTTGAATTTTGGTTCCTATTATTATGTGTTTTTTATTGATTTTATCGCAACTGAGTGCTTGGCCGTACTAATAGCGATCTTATTAGAGGAATATTTTTGTATTCCCTTTCAAATTGGTATCAGAGCTTGTTTTTTTATATTATTATGGTCGGACAAATCAATAAAGAGATGGCAGAAGACAAGATCAAAATCGAGAAATTCATAATTTCGGATGGTGGAGGATGCAAATTGAGGACTACCTATATCAGAAGGATCTTTACCTTCCATTAGAGGGAAAGAAGCCGGATTCAATGAGCGACTCAGATTAGATGATTCTGGATAGGAAAGCCCTGCCACAATTAGATTGTCGTTGACACCACAAGTAGCGTATAATATTGCAAAGGAAAAGACCATCGTAGATATGATGACCTCTTTAACAAAGCTGTATGAAAAATCTTCCACCTCAAACAAGATATTTCTCATGAAAAAGCTCTTCAATTTGAAGATGGCTGAGAATAGTTCAGTGACGGAGCATCTGAACGAGTTCAACACGATGATTAATCAATTGGAGTCGGTCTCTATTGCTTTTGATGATTCATTCAGGGCTTTCTTTTCTTATGTTCCTTGCCAGAGAGTTGGGACAATCTTGTGATGACAGTCAGCAACTCGGTATAAGGTAACCTTACATTCAATTATGCAGTTAGTTGTATATTGAATGATGAGATGAGAGAAAGGCTGTGGGTGGGACTTCTACAAGTGCTGCACTCATGGTGGATACCAGAGGAAGATCACAGGAGAGGAAGAAGTCAGAGAAAGGCCGGTCCAAGAGCAGAGGAAAGTCCAAAGGGAGATTTCCATGAAGTGTTGGAACTGCGGGAAGAAAGGTCACATGAGCAAGGATTGTTGGGGTAAGAAGAAAAAAGGTGCAGAGAGCAAGATAGAAGGTCAGGAAGCAAATGTTGTGAGTACTATTAAGCATAATTTTGAGGATGTGTGCCTGTCAGCCAGTGATGGGGCAAACTCAGATATGTGGTTTGTAGACTCAGGGGCTTCTTACCATTGCAGCTCAAAGAGACACCTATTTTTGGATTTTGTCCAAGGAGATTTTGGTCATGTCACAGTTGGCAATGGACAGCAGTGCAGAATTATGGGTAAAGGAACAATTGTACTGAAGCCAGTGACAGGCGGAGAATTGAGACTTGCACAAGCCAGATACATCCCAGAGTTAAAGAAAAACCTAATTTCTACCAGCCAGCTTGATATTGAGGGTTATGTATCTCTTTTTGGTAATTCTCAGTGAAGATTACTAAAGGGTCTATGGTTGTTGTCAAAAAGAAGCGGATAGGTACTCTCTACTTCTTGGCAGACAGTGAGAGTTCAGTTTTAGTGGCAGCAGGAGACACGGGTACAGTGACTACATTATGGCACATGAGGCTCGGTCATCTTAGTGAGAAGAACTTAAATATTCTACACAGGAGAGAGCTTCTACCTAGGCTAAAGAAGGTGAATCTAGAGTTTTGTGAAGAGTGTATCTATGGTAAGCAGAAAGAAGTGAGTTTTCAGTTAGCAAGAACTCAAAAGAAGACTGAAAGGCTGGAGTTGGTTCATTCAGATGTCTGGGGTCCAACCAGTGGCATCATATGCGGGCAATAAGTACTTTGTCACGTTTATAGATGATTTCAGCAGAAAAGTCTGGGTGTTTGCTATGAAGGAAAAGTCTGAGGTCTTTGGCATCTTCAAGAGATGGAGAGTCATGTGTAAAAGCCAGACTGGAGCAAGTCTCAAGTGTCTCAAGACAGATAACGGTGGTGAATATCTACTATGCAGAGCTTGGAATCAGAAAGATCAAGACCGTCCCAGGGACACCAGAGCAGAATGGTGTGGCAGAAAGAATGAACATGACCATTCTTAAGAGAGAGAGGAGTCTGAGGTTTGACTCAGGTCTACCTACATATTTTTGGGCGGCAGCACTGGACACCGCAGTGTATTTGATCAATAGGAGTCCATCCAGTGCATTGGATGGTGGGATTCCAGAGGAGGTTTGGACAGGAAAACATGTACAACTTTCTTTTCTTAAAGTTTTTGGCTGCATTACTTATTCTCTGATTGAGAAAGAGAAGAGGAGTAAGTTATACTCCAAGTCTACAAAGTGTGTTTCATTGGATATGGTGGCGATGAGTATGGCTACAAGCTCTGGGATTTCCAGAACAATAAGATCATTCGGAGCAGGAATGTGGTATTTGATGAAGAGCGTACTTACAAAAATAGAAAGGATGCAGTGGAAGAAAAGAAACAGGAGTTTATAGAACTCGATCCTATCAGAGATGGAGAAATTCTCGAGTGCAAACTGAAGATGAAAACTCCGAGGATGTGGAGGAGGAAGATGTGGTTGAAATAGATAGTCACATGCATACATCGGTACCTCAGCCGATGTCCCCACAATTGAGGAGGACTACGAGGGTTACCAGGCCATCACAGAGGTATTTTGCTAATGATTATATTTTGTACACAGATTCTGAAGAGCCAGAATATTTTGTTGAAGCCATGCAGGATGAAACTAAGGTCAAGTGGGAGTTGGCTATGAAAGAGGAGATGGACTCTTTAAAGTAAAACAAGACTTGGGATCTTGTGAAGTTACCCACTGGCAAGAAAGCTCTGTTCAACAAATGGGTGTACAAGATGAAGAATGAGGTTGATGGTACCAAGAGATACAAGGTAAGGTTAGTTGTCAAGGGTTATGCACAGAAAGAGAGAATTGATTTCCAGGAGATCTTTTTCCCAGTAGTCAAGATGACATCCATCCGGGTGATTCTGAGCATGGTAGCAGTGGGAGATCTTCATCTAGAGCAGCTAGATGTGAAGACAGCATTTTTCATGGAGATTTGGAGGAGGAGCTATACATGCACTAGCCAGAAGGTTTTTAGGTCAGGGGAAAGGATGACATGGTCTCCAGATTGAAGAAAAGTTTGTATGGTCTGAAGCAGGCTCCGCGGCAATGGTACCTCAAGTTTGATAGTTTCATGCTAGAGAAAGGCATCACCAGATGCCAGTCAGATCCTTGTATGTGGACAATATGCTTGTAGCAGGTTCCAGTATGAGAAAGATAAAAGAGCTTAAGAAACTGATGGCAAAAAGTTCTCAATGAAGGATTTGGGAGAGGCAAAGCAGATTCTTGGCATGAGGATCAATAGAGATAGAAAGCAATGGAAGCTGTGGCTATCTCAGGAGGACTATGTAGAAAAGGTACTGAAGAGGTTCAATATGAAGATGCAAAGGCAGTGTTAACACCTTTGGCAGCACACTTCAAGCTCAGCAAGCAGTTGTATCCAACAACTCAGAAGGCAAGGGATGAGATGATTAGAATTCCATATACCTCAGCCGTGGGAAGTCTAATGTATGCAATAGTTTGCACAAGACCAGATATCGCACAAGCAGTGGGAGCAGTCAGCAAGTACATGCAGAATCCAGGCAAGGAGCACTGGAATACAGTGAAGTAGATCTTGAGATATCTCAGGGGTACGCCAACTTACAGTTTGTGCTATGGAGGTGATAGTCTTCAAGTACAGAAATTTATAGATTCAGATCACTCTGGTGACAGAGATAGTGGAAAGAGCACCACTGGTTATGTTTTTACTGTCGGTGATACAGCAGTAAGCTTATTTCAGTTGCAGAAGATAGTGGCATTGTCAACTACAGAAGCTGAGTATGTGGCGATCACTGAAGCTTGTAAAGAGATGATCTGGTTACAGAGGTTGATGGAGGAGCTCGGCAAGGAGCACGAGTGCAATATATTATGGAGCGACAGACAGAGCGTAGTTCACTTGGCAAGGAATCCAGCATTTCATGCAAGCAAGCATATTTAGCTTAGGTATATTTCATACGCAGTGCGTTGGATGAGGAGCAGTTGAAGCTGAAAAAAATTGATGGAGCTAAGAATCCTACAGATATGTTTACCAAGGTTGTGAGCAGAGATAAGTTGAGTCTATTGCAACTTGGTGAACTTTCCAAGAGATAGATCAGGAGAGCGACATAGAGAAAGAAGGTAGATCTAAGATTGATGTCATTAATCTCCAAGTGGGAGATTGTTATGGTTGGAGATTAATTTCATCAAGAGGGAGTTTGAATTCGAATTTTGAATTCGATTTGGCCAACTAAGAAGCTGATTTTGGGGAGGATTTGTTGCAACTTCCAAATATGATCTTGAGGAGGATTTGTTGAAGATTTTCAAGGCAGCAAATTAGTCCATGGTTGCCAAAAGTGTGGAGCCAATTTTGGGATGGGATTAAATTGGAGGAGAGTCTTCGATCCTTTGTGTGTCTTCTTCAACTGGTAAAGTTGAGCGAAAAAAAAGAATAGGAGGCTCTGTGAGGACATCCTCCGTGTGATGTAGATCTTGGTTCAACTCTTTGGATCATAAGAGTTTCTGAGAGAGTGTGTTTTGAGGGCTTGTACTTGATTCAACTCTTAGTGAAGCCTTGCAGATCCTGTGCCGCCATGGACATAACTCAGTTTGGGTGAACCATGTAAAATCCTCGTCTCTCGCTGTTTTCTTTTGGATTTTGGTTCCTATTATTATTCTATATTTTTTGTTGATTTTATCGTAACGGCGTGCTTGACCGTACTAATAGCGATCTTATTAGAGGAATATTTATTGTATTCCTATCATGAACTGCCTTCTTGACTGAGAAAACCAGCAAGCAGGGACTTCGATTCTTCAGAATTCATGTTCGGTCAGTGAGATTGTGTTAGAATTTTTGACACTTGATCTTAATGAGTTTGTAGGAAGGGCATAGAAAAATTTATAATATCTCAAAATAGTTTTACATCGGTTGAAAAGGAAAATTTGAATGGCTTAAAATTCAAGTTCATCTGTTATCAACTAATTTGCATTCGAAATTTTATGACCACATGCATTATTATGCACCAACATCCTCTAAACGCCCTGCCCTCTGTTCTAAAACCCAAGGTAGACAATCAATCAAATGGGCTTTAGAAGCGGCGGACGTGGTGGAATAAAATTAATAATTTAGAGTGCTAATTGGGTTGTCGTGGAACTAAGCTCTACAATCTAAGCTCGAGCCTTCTCAAGACCGGCATAAAATCTGTGCAAAAACCTCCTACATCCTAATAAGTTATTGGTTATGATAAATATATCAGTAGTGAAGTCATGACACGCTTCATTGATGCCTCTGCCCGGTTCCTAACATGTGCCGTGTACGTAGCCAGGGCATGGTCAGAACATACCGAGGTCATGGTTGCATTGCGAGGGGGCAACTTCCATAGCCATTCATCATCGTTCTAAATTGATGCAACTTTTCCTTATATTTATCAGATCATCAAAAACTAACACAGAAATATGATATGGAAGCATACCGTTCTGCTTCTTGGTGACAAACTATCTTGCCAAGCACCAAGCACTTAAGATCAAAATACTGCATGTTATCCACATCTATACTCCTGCAACTTACTATTTAGAACCCATGCTGAAAAATATTTAGTGTCATATTAGTTACAAACGAGATAGATTTTGAATATTTATATAGAATCCGAAAATAAAAAGAAAGAAAAAAAACTTTCTTGTTTAGCTTGTGCATGGATGAAGTCTTAAATTGCTATGAATAATATCAAAGCAAATCTAATGTATGTGGCTCATGTGAATTAGAAGATATTGATTACGGTGTTTTTAATTGTAAGTAAATCTACTGAATTTGGATTTGGATAGTTAGCTTGGTAAAAAAGTTTAGGCTTAAATGGAAGAAATATGTGAGAACACATGCTAACAAATGTTTAATCTTAGTTAATTTTGGATACTTATAAAAAATTAAGAAGTTCAAATGCTATATCTTCTTGGTTATCCTTTTGGATGAGTTCATATTTTTGTTTCCTTCTGCTTTCTTGCCATCAAAATTTAGAATGTAATCGGACACATTGAGTGGAAATCAGAAAATATAGCACAGCCGATTTCTTCGCTGCCAAATCATTCTAATCCCAGTTGCATTCTCTTCTCACCCACTGAACCGGAAGCCAAGCTCGTAATCCAAGTACTGGGACTTTATATGATCATGGGAACTAATTAAAAGTATTGAGACATAGCATTCGGGTTGCTTGCGATTCGGATTCTTTAGCCAGGATAACAAATTCACAAGATAGATCAACCAAATATCAATCACGTGCTTCAACGTTTTTACATGTCTGAATATGAATCAAATATGACAGCACGAACAGCTACAGGGCTCCTGACAAAGTGCACGCCATCAGTCCACGTCAGGCTTCCAAAGTGGTAATCGCAGTGCACCCTTTTACTAGGAGAAGTGAAGGTTACTGTAAACGAGATGCTGGTGATGATAGAATTGAACTCCAGAATCAGAGGCATCACCTCCATTTCAATGCCATGAGGAGGATGGACTATAGCTTCATACACTGAGTTCGCTGGACCAACATTTGTCAGGGTTCTTGATATCGTCACAGTCCCTTTAAGATTCGGGATGATGATGGATGGCAGGTTGAGGTTCAATCCTGAGCTAGTAATAGGGCAGGTGATTTGCTGATCGATTAGATTACTAATGGCAGAATCATTGTAACCTAGTGAGCACAGGAATGGAACGTAGTCGACGATGCTCATATTGTATACTAGCCCTGGATTTGCTGCTTTGTTTGGATCAACATGGCCACCTCCATGGTCAAAAGGATCAGCTGTCTTGCGGCTGCCATCTTCTGCTACTATCAACCCTCCATCTGTGCCAGTTTGAGTGGCTGCAAGTTTGCCATTTCCAATGAAAAAGTCTTGATGATGTGCATTCTTTGATGAAAAGTAGTAGTGCGTGCCAAAGTGAATGCTTAATTATTATACCTGTGGTCATAAGAGCAGACTTTATGGCCGCAGGGGACCAGTCCTGGTGAATAGATTTGATGAGAGCAACTATTCCTGTTACATGAGGGCAGGCCATGGAGGTTCCCGACATGAAGGCAAAGGCATCATGAGCATCTTCAGGATTGCTGTGAGCCGCCAAGATGCTGACTCCTGGTGCTGCTATGTCGGGCTGCTTCAATTAAAATAGTTAGATTCTCACAACCTAAGTCTTGGACCAGAAGATTTTAGACACCTGTGTTCTGTTTACAAGGACTAGGCTATAAGAACAAAAATTTTCTATATTTTTGGTTCCACATGCTTCTAAAACACCATTGCAGCTTGATGGTTCAATCGGTATTTCATTTCATGGAAGCAATAATATGCATAGTTGCCAATAATCTCAAAAACTTGGTATAATGGATGATAAATTAGTGGAGACAAGAAAACACTGCTGAAATTTTCACTCACTGGAAGTCTTTGTCATGCGTGGGCAAAATTATAAAAGAATTTAAGTCAATCGACCTTGGTATGTTTTACCTTAAGGACAGCAGGAGACAGAGAACTAGGCCCTCTAGATGAGAAATAAGCTATTCTTGGGGATGCAACCCTTCCGGTGAGCGTCTTTGGACGGCTCAACTTCACAACTGGAAACCTTGTAGGAAGAAAGAGTTGCGCATATTAACCTTTACACTTTGCTCAGACTTCTGTTTTCTTATATATGAACTTGTTATGTACTTACTTGGCTTGCCTGATGTAGGAAAATATTTTAGTCCCCACCTCGTAATTTACTTTAATGCAAGGGATCTCATCGCAGGGATCAAGCACGCTATCTTGAGATTGTGCAAATATGAGACCGATGCCTCCAGCTCTTGAGACTGACACAGCTGCATCAGTTATGTATGCATCTTCTGCGACTGAGAAGCAGAGAATGACCTTCCCTTTTGCTAATGTTGCATTGAGAGTTCCAATATTACAGCCCCGGCTATCAAGAAAGATGCCTCAGAGATATATATATATATATATAACGAAGAAATATATCTAAACTAATTAATTATAGCGAGAAGGTATGAGTAGAAAGGAGGGAAAAATAAAGAAAGAACACCGTACCTCTCTTTGGAATCCGCTGTTTCCTTTCCTATACGTCCTGAGTACTCAAGCCCCCGGAAGCCTCCTTTATACCCTCTGGTATTTATGGTTTGGCCCTGCACATTGTATGGCGGTGGAAAGAATTACTGCTCCAGATTAATGGAACAAAATTTGCAGTTAAACAAATGTCATCTGATGCTCGCTTCAGTGAACAGCCATAGTACGCTAACTCGGCAATTAGTGTTAAGCTAAAAATCTATCATGCCTAGTGTGTGAGGATTTTTTCTTCAACATTTTGCGGTTCGTGTCTTACTGAGAACCTTCATTGCATGTTTGTGCAAATCAAATGCTTCTCACTTTTCCAATTCTCCCAGGCCAATTGGAAAGTAGAAAACCCTTTGATTGGCTCATCTTTTAGTTAATTAGCAAATATTACAAGTTTGGAGCATCGGTGGCTTAGCTACTTTTAAGTGTTTTAAAATATTATATGCAGAGTTTCTTTAAGCACCAGGACAGAGTGATTGTTTCCTAGTATAATGGCAGCGGGGAAAGCCCTGTCAATGGAGGCAGCTGCAACTGTCGTGATCCAAGGTGCAGTGTTTGAGACGGTCTGAGAGAATGGGCCATCGTTTCCTGCAGAGCAGACCACACTGATCCCCCTCGCTGCTGCATGGAAGGAACCGATGGCAATCGGGTCAAGCTCAACGTATGGTAAGAGAGGGACTTGCACGCCGAGAGACACGGATATGACATCAACCCCATCGTGTATTGCCTCATCGAATGCCTTCAGTACATCAGCATCAGTGCACTCTTCAGTACTTGTAACCCAGCACGCCTTATAAACTGCTAAGCGAGCAAGAGGCGCCCCACCCCGAGCCGTTCCTGTTGCCAAACCTTTATGACTTGCTTTCTTTATCAATCGACCAGCTGCTATGGAAGCTGTGTGCGTTCCATGACCCATGGCATCTCTCGGAGAGAAGAACTCTGAATGTGCAACGGTTTTAATTGGCCTCTTGAACTCAGCAATCAATCCTTTGGCGAACCAGCGGGCTCCGATCAGTTTCTTGTTGCAGTTTGTGAAGTTGAAGAGCTCTCCATGCTGGCAAGCTCCCTTCCAACGAGATGGGATTGGACCCATGCCTCTGTCATGGAAACTTTTGGACTCTGGCCAGATCCCTGCGAAGTTTCTTGGTTGTTGATATATGGTGCTTCCCAATAGCTCAGGAGAAGAAATATTACTCTCAGGTTAAGCTATATGTACCTGAATCTATCATTCCAATGATCAGCTCTTCGCCCATTCTGCTTTCAGATAGAAGGCTACTTCGAGAACCGAGTTGGAGCCTGATAAAATCCCAGCTTCGGGTGGTATGGAGCTTGCGTATTTGATTGGGCATCACTTGTATAATTCCAGGGAACTCTGCAGTGACATATATACATCTCGTTACAAAAATTAAAGCTGGGGCTACATTGATCATGATCGAGAGAAGAGTACGTACTAATCCGTATATAGCTTCATACTGTTTACCTGCGACTCTTTCTGCCTGAGACTTGGTTAGCTTGGCTGCAAAACCTGAGAAGCCATGCTTGTAGCTGTACAAGAGGGAATCCTGGGCTGCTTCCTTGCTGCAATATAGACTCAAATAATTAACCATAATACACATTCTACTGTTAACCATCAAGGTCATGGCAGGCATGATCTGACCTTCCAAGCAAGTTGGTCAACACATCATGGTGGGATCTTTCGACGGCATGAGTTGAATCTTCGTGACCTCTTGCTCCCATATAGACGATATGCACCTGAGGTTACTCATACACTACTTTCTAAGCAACTCATACATATTGATTAGAACTAAAAAAATCTTAGTGATACTCACACTGCTAGCTTCTGCAGAAAAGATGAAGCTGGTCGGGTGGAAGTTGAGCAAGGCAAAGAACACCGGCAGCACAAAAAGAATTGTGTGTGTCCAATAGAACGAAGCAGAAGCCATAAAATGCTCCCTGTTTAGCTTCAAAGAAGGCATGGCGAGGCTCAATGGTATGCATCTAGCAGGACATGTTGTGCTTCTAATCCAGCATCATGGAGTTTTTACATTCTACAGTAGCAGGGAAAGCTGGAACAAAGTACTACGAATAGGTTCCAGGAAGGCCGCTATTTTTGCACGGCTGTTTCTGGTTTCTCTCTTTGTAGACAGAAAGGCTGGCTGACCCTTTAAACATATGCTAAATAAATTGCCATGGACCACGGTCACAGATTCGAACGTTGTGCGCGCGCGCGCGGTTCACAGGATAGCCAAAGCCGCCCGCGTTTATATGATCTCTCGCACCTTGGCTGGATGTATGAGGTCTTGCAATGTTTCAAGGTCAAGAAACTTCATAACTGAGCTTATATTTGTGGCTGTAGCTCTGATTTTGGGGTGGAAACGAGATGATAACTTGGGGAGACACCATCATGGAGAAGTTAGGTAGAGGATCATTTGCCACGCCGTGACACGCTAGCACTGAATGCCATGCTGCACTGGTCTCCCAGCCGGGCCCCGGATTGCAGTATTTTACCAGATAGATCATTGCGGTGCCTCAGTGGGACAATATTGGTCACAGGCTTTACCATTGGCATTTTCCTTTTTTCATGGAAGACCCTTGGATTTTAATTAGACGTCTCTTTCTTTCCATCCTTTTCCGATCCCTCCTTTAGCTTGAAAGCATCAGGTAAGCAAGCTTTGAAATCGACGGCAGCCGCTGCAGTCGCAAGAAGATTTTCCACTAAAGCCTGCGTTCGTCAAGAGGCTGAGAGCCCCACCAAAGCGAAAGAAAAGAGGTATATAGAAAGAGAAGAAAAGCCAAGTCGAAGAGAGAAGGGATCGACTTTCCAACATTGAAAGATTGAAGCTAAGAATTGCCATTATTGGTCGAGCACATGGCCGCGAGCGACGCTGGGTGCATGCATGGCGTGTGATGGAGACAATATTTGGACACTCCCCAGAGGAAAGGGTTGCTCTAGGCTGATGAACACTATGAACCATGGACCGATGAACTAGACCTTCGATTAGTCTGGTTCTAGTAGGAAACCAGTCGTATAATTGATCCAATTAAAATTGGATGAATAGACGAAAGATTTGTTTTTTTTTTTTTTGGTACAAACGGGAATCACACCACTCTAGGGTGACTCAGTCCCACACTATCAGAATACAATATTAAGTTCAAACCAGGATGACACCATTCACCGGGCTTCCAGCACCAAAATCTAGAGTGATCAGCAACTCTAGCAGCGATCCAGTCAGCCGCTGAGTTGGCTTCCCTGAAGATATGGCTGATCTGTATACTGTGAACCCCCTGTAGGAGAGAACGAATATCAGAGATCAAAGGGTTGGTAGGCGACTGCGCGCAATGATCCTGGCGAAGCCATCGAATCACCGTGAGAGCATCACCCTCAAGGATAATACGACGGGCATCGAGACTGCGTATAGCACAGGAGACTCCAGCCCACGCAGCATAAAGCTCTGCAAGCGGCACCGACGAATCGAGATGTCCAAATCCCCCAGCAGCAATCATAGTACCGTCAGGACCCCGAATGACATAACCCGATCCGGCAGATCTGCCTCGGACACTCCCATCAAAGTTGATTTTGATAAACCCTGGAGGAGGGGTTCCCAAGAAATAAAGACCGTTCTCCGGTGCGCTGCCGAGGCAGCATGGGAATCCCAGAGGCCAGGGCTATCAAAATTACAAACATACGATGGGACGTATACTCAGTAGATAGGGACAAGGCAGTCCGAACAACCCTAAAGGACGGAGTAGGCTCCTGAGTAAAGACAATCCGATTCCGGGATAACCATATCTGGTAAGCAATGTAAGCCCTCGTCGCGCCCTGCTTGCTGCTACCTCTCCTAACATCCTGCCTGATCAAGTCCAGGAAAGATAACGAAAGAGAAGATGAAGCGACAGCCCAAGGCTTGACGCTAGCGATCTCCCAAATGTGGTGAGCTCTGAGACAAGTGAAGATGGCGTGATCCACCGCCTCCTCCTCAATACCGCATATCGGACACGTAGGCTGAATCCCCAGGCCACGTCTAGAAAGAACCGAGCAAGTAGGGAGACAATTCCGAGCAATCTTCCATAGAAAAAGACGAACCCTGGGATGAATGGGAAGATGCCAAATCCAAGCCATATCTGTCAACGGTCGGGATGAAACACGGTAAATCTTGATGATGTCCCTGATGGGAGCACTCGGAATATCGGACCGCCTCCACACCCTGATGTCGGGGGAGTGCCCAGGAGAAAGAGGGATAGCAGCTATACGTCGCATAAGCTCCTCGCCAAAGAAGCAGGATAACAGAGGAGTAGACCATGAAGAATGATCCGGCACCGTGAGGTCACTAACTCGCATGTTAAGAGGAATATCAGTACTGACGAAAGTAGGCCATCGAGACAAAGGAAGGTCGGCGATCCAGGAATCATAAGCAACATCCACAGAAGCACCATTGCCAAGAATCCAGGAGATACTATGAAGGATGTCGGAGCATGAGTACAAACCTCTTTCTAGAAAAAAGAGTGACCCCGAAGAGACTGCAGGTTAGTGGAGGAAGTCCAATCCCATACTTGCCACGCATAAAGGAACTCCACATACAGTGCGGATCAAGCAAAAAGCGAGTAGCATGCCTAGCAATCAAGGCCTCCCTCCGAGCAGTCAAGGACTGGATCCCAAGGCCTTCCTCGGAAAGCGGCAGACAGACACAATCCCAGGCTAAAAGATGAACACCATGGCCATCCTGGGACGATCCCCAGAGAAAATCCCTGAAATAACGCTCAATCCTCCTTAGACAAGTCAAAGGGACAGCATCATTAGATAAGAGATAGAGAGGAAGAGATGTGAGCACTGATCGAATAAGAGTGATCCTCGCCATCATAGATAGCCCAGCGACCTGTCACCCCTCCAGCCGATCACGAATCCTCGACTCGAGCTTACTAAAGTCCGAGATCTTAGGTCTTCTGCCAGTAATAGGAATACCCAGATAGGAGAGACACTCTGACTGCATAGAAATCCCCATGATCTACTTGATAGTCCCCATCCGAGAAGAAGTCACCCGCGGACTAAAACAAATAACAGACTTAGCATTATTAACTTTCTGACCAGAGGCAGAACAGTAATTATGAAGAATAGAAGCAAACGTGGTCGCATTGGCCACAGTAGCCCTGCCCAGGAAGATACAGTCATCAGCAAAAAGCAGGTGAGAGATCGAGGGACCTTGGGACCCAGCTCGGTAAGGGTGTAAACATTGTCCTGCTGAGCCTGACGAAGAGCCCGAGATAAAGAATCAGCCGCTATAACAAAGAGAAACGGGGAGAGGGGACAACCTTGTCTCAGCCCAACCTTAGAATGGAAGTAATCAGTCCGGTCTCCATTGATGAGGATGGAGAATGACGGACTCTGAATGCAGGCCATGATCCAATCAATAAACAGCTGGTGGAACCCAAACACCTGAAGAGAGTGACGCAAGAAATCCCAGTTAACTCTGTCATAAGCTCTCTCCGTATCAAGCTTAATGGCCATGAGCCCCTGACTACCAGAAGTCCGACGAAGGTTGTGCATGAACTCCTGCGCTAATAAAGCATTATCAGTGATACTGCGCCCTCTGAGGAAAGCCCCCTGCTCCGGAGAGATAAGGCGAGGAATAACCCAACACAACCTCATAACAAGGAGACGAGCACAAACCTTATATAAGGTAGTGCATAAACTGATGGGCCGGAAGTGCTGAGGGCTAGAAGCGTCCGTCCTCTTAGGAACCAAGGTAATGAAGGTACGATTCCATCAGAGGGGATAGATTTGTGATGAAAGACAAGCTTGATTGCCTGAGCTAAATACTCTCCCAGAATATCCCAATACTGACGAAAGAAAAACGGAGGAAAGCCATCCGGCCCAGGGGCCTTATCAGCACCAAGATCCCACAAAGCCAGCCGAATATCCTCCGTAGTGACAGGCCGAGTCAGAGAGACTCAGCAATAGAGACAGTGTTGAGAGACAGAATAGGATGAACAGGGACTCCAGAGCCAGGTTGCTCAGTCCACCTATTATGAAAGAAGTTAAAAAGCTGAGCACGAATCACATGATCATCCACCTGGAGCTGACCCTCCTCATCAGTTATATGCCTAATGCGGTTCCTCACCCTGCGTTTCTGAGTGGCCTGATGAAAAAATCTTGTATTACAGTCCCCCTCCTGAATCCACTGAATACGGGACCGCTGTCGCCAAAAGGTCTCCTGCTGCAGCAGAAGAGAGTGGTGGAGCGCCAAACTCGATCGCAGGGACGATAGGTCCTCACAAGAAAGAGAACCCTCCAGGTCCTCTTTAGCCTGGAGAGAAGAGATAGTAGACTCAACCAGCTCCACCTGTCTGACAATATCCCCAACCTCCAATCTATGCCATCTAGAGAGGCGATGTCTAGCAAGGGCAAGCCTTCTGGAGAGCCGATAAATGGCATTACCTCTAACTGGTAACTGCCAAACCTGAGAGATGATGGAGCGAGCAGCAGGATATGAGGTCCAAAACTTCTCGAATCTGAACTGCCTATGCCGCTGAGAGGTGATATCAGTAGAGATAAAGAGAGGACAGTGGTCAGAGGCAATTCTAGACAAGTGAGTGACAGTAGCAGAGGGATAAAGCTGGAGCCAGCTAGAAGAGGCCAAGGCCCTGTCCAATCTTTCCCAGACTCTAGCTGATCCCTGCCGGTTGTTGCACCATGTAAACTGAGAGCCCTGATAACCCAAATCCAACAGACCAGCGCAAGAAATAAAGTCCTGAACTCAGCCCGGCCCACAGAGCCATGGGAAGCCCGACCACCTTTCTTTTCTGTGGCACTCAAGATACAGTTGAAGTCTCCAGCAATAAGGGAGGGGAATCCCTGGTCAAGAAGAGTCTAAATCTCAGACCACAGCACCCGACGCTCCCGGAGATCAGTACTGGCATATACTCCAGACAGGAGCCATGGGCTGGCACTTCCCTCAGAGATGACCAGCGCAACCTGCTGCCCACATCTGTGAAAAGCATCAACTCTGATATTATCATTTCTCCATAAAGCAACAATACCCCCCGAAAGACCAATGGACTCAACAGCATACGAAACCCAAGCTCGAGCAATCTGTCTCCGAAAACGGGCCAGACTAGCCCCAGAAAGCCAGTTTCCAGCAAGATGCAAATGTCAAAAGAGTGAAGCTGCATAAGCCTCCCAAATGAGGAGCGAAACGATGGTTTCAATGCTCCTCGCACATTCCATATAAGAATCTTCATGGTAAGGCTGGATTGGAGGGCTCCCCAACCATCACCCCTGACATCTCCACGGAACAGTCCAAATCTCCCGGGCCTTTGCAATTAACAGCCTGGATTGATTCCATCAGGACCTCCGTATCGCCTGGGATCACCTTAGGATAAATCCGGGTTCCCGTTTCCACACAATCAAGTATCTGGACTGAGTCCGTCAAGACCGCTGATTCAGATACATGAATAGCCTCCTTCAGCAGATGAACCGCTGATAAGTGAGTACTGGACTCTAATTGGGTCGGCTCAGAAGACTCAGAAGCTGACCCCGAAGAGGCCCCTACCCGACCTCGAGCCTTCTTAGCCCCTGGGCCAAACTGGGCCGATGACTCCCGACCAACCACCGAGGAAGCCGCAAACTTGAAGGCTACATTATCCCCACCTCTACCAGAAAGAGCGGCCTTGCCTTTGGCTTTGGAAGAGCGGGATGGCATTCTGGTAGAGATGACTCCACTGGACGGGCCCGCTTAGAAGGCCCCGAGACGGGGTCTTTACTAGTACTGACCACGAGGCCCAATTTCGGAAAGTTAATTGCTTTATCACCTTCATACAAAGAGGATTGCACTATAGGAATAAAGTCTGAATTCCATTTGATTCTGAACTCTGAAGCAATGAGTCCTGATACTGAGCTACAGTGCCAATCGGCACGCTCGAGCATTGCCTAGAGTCTTCCTGGATGCCTTGACCGAGCAGCACAGGGACATGAACAAGAGAGGAAGACGCTGCCGAGAGCTTCAACCTAGGCTCCCGAGACACCGCCGCAATCGACTCAGCTGCGGCTGACTCACCCCGCCCAAACTTCAACCCAGGAGATGGCACGGAGGAGCCAGCGGAAGGATGAAGCTGACGCCGGGCGAACTTCTTTGGCACAGTCCAGCCGTCCTTGGACACAGGAACGGAAGCAGGGCTCAACCGCTCTCCCACCGTTGGGACCGGAGGCTGCGCCAGAGGCTGTCGACGACGCCGAACTGCAGCTAGCCAGGGACCAAACGGAGGAGCAGAAGACGAAGAAGCCGACAGACCCGCTGGCTTGCATGGACCAGAGAGGTGCAGGGAAGCACAGCGATGGCAAATATCCTCCAAATTCTCAAACGAGAACTGCTGCCAGAAGGGGGCGCCGA
Source organism: Calamus simplicifolius (assembly GCA_900491605.1). NCBI lineage: Eukaryota > Viridiplantae > Streptophyta > Magnoliopsida > Arecales > Arecaceae > Calamus > Calamus simplicifolius. Next base: position 30,123 of record UESW01001581.1, on the reverse strand, counting down.
ATCCACGAATCCTGGCTCCTGGCCGGAGGGAAAGACCCAGATCCACTCGAACGCAAGCCCGAGCAAACCCTCCCCGCATCCGAGCTTTGGTAGGCTCGTCGGAGAACAAAAACTCCCCCGCCACCGAGAGAATGGAAGAGAGGGTGTCATCCGCCCAGAACTCCATCGGAAGCAGAGGAAGCCGGATCCAAACCAGAGCCTGCAGCAAAGAGTCTTCCGCTGGGATGAATTCCGGCTTCCAATCCATCACCGCAAGAACCTGCCCGTTGATCACCCATGGCCGCTCAAGAATACGGCTTTTAGAGAGGGGGTCGGAGAGCCGGATGAGGTAGTGCCTGTGAGCCAGGGGAACCACCTCGATTCTCTCGGCAGCCCAGCACGATGCAGCTCACGCACAATAGCCTTCGGCGGCACCCGCCTAGAGAGAGAACGAGCCAGGACCGCCTTCACGCCCCACGAGCTGGCCTCGCACTCCAGGGAGGTGATCGGGACCTGGATTACCTCCGGAAAGAGCCGGATCAATTCCTCGACCTCCGCCGGAGAAGGGGAAGAAGCATCCCAACCATAGCGACCTAAGGGTGGTCGGCTCCACTGACCACCCGTCTTCGACGAGCCCAAAGGGAAATCAGCGCCCGAAGCAGGAGAAGACGCCAAACCATGCCCGGATCCCACCTTCTTGTTCCCGGAAGCCCTCCCAGCAGACACCCCATCGGAGGCCATAAGAAAGGAGGGGACAGCAGAAGGATCAACCCAAATGGAATACCGCCGGAGAAGACGCAGGATCGCCGGAGATCGGAGAAGACGAAGCCGGGAGCACGAATCTTAAAGACCATCCAAAACAGAGAAGCTCTGCTCGGAACGCATGACTTTCAAAGCAAAAAAAAAAAATAGATCGATTTGTTTATTGACTTGATGATCTAGTGTGAACCAATAA
>UESW01001581.1:0-19485 GCA_900491605.1 Calamus simplicifolius | reverse complement strand
AATAAAATTTTATCATGTTAATTGTTATTAAATTCTATTTAAGTGAAAATAATTTAGACTGATTTATTCTTAAAAGGGACGGGCCGTGATCTACGGGTACGAGCCGTGCTCTAATAAGATAAACCATATCTTATTATTTTGCACTATTAATTATCTACTTAGTTATCTATTTAGTTAAATTTATAAAATTATTTCAAGATAATCGCTAAAGTCCCTGTGGAATCGATCCCTTACTCTCGCTATTCTAATAGTGAAATTAAGGTGTTTAAATCGTTGCGCTACGACACGCATTTTTGGCGCCGTTGCCGGGGACTTAAGTGTGTTATTTTAAAAAAAAAATAAAAAAATAAAAAAATAAAAAAAATTAGATTAATTTTCTCTTAATTTTTGAATAGTTATTGCTTTATTTTATTTCCTTAATTGTTAGAATTGCATATTTTCTTTTTAACATAAAAAATTATTACTTTCCTTTTTGCCACAAATCCAATTTTAACCTAATCAAATTTTCCTTTTAATTAACTTACCTAAAAAAACCTAAAAGAAAACCCTAAGACATCTTCCATAAAATATAATTAATTTAAGGAAAAAAAAATTATAAAAATAAAAATAAAATATATAAACAAAATAATTATTTTATAGATTGACTTAGGTGAATTTATTTTCTGCAAAACTCAAAATTTTCCATTGATCTCATAATTTATTAGGAAATTAGAAACTTAATTACAAAAATTAAATAAATAATAAAAAAAATAAAAACTATTTGCTTTAGAGTCATTGGTAGGGTGTATGCTTGGTCGCCGATCGTTGCAACCCAACCTTATACCCTTAGATCCTGAGATAGAAAGAACTATTAGAGCAAACAGACTCAGAATTATGGATCCTAATAACGAAAATAATCAACCACGACAGTTGAAAGAGTATTTCACTCCTTCAAGGTATACCTACTCTCCCTGCATTCAAGTGCCTCCAGTAGAGGCTGCCCAATATGAAATTAAGTCAAGTGTAATCCAAATGTTACCATCTTTCTATGGACTTACAAATGAGGATCCCTACAAACACTTAGATGAATTCTTAGAAATTTGCTCAACTGTCAAGATTCAAAATTTCTCTGATGATGCACTTAGGCTTAAGTTATTCCCTTTTTCCCTAAAAGATAAAGCCAAGTATTGGTTAAATTCATTAGACACTGTTATAATTTCAACTTGGGATCATCTTCAGAGAGAATTTCTTAAGAAATATTTTCCTATAGGAAAAACGAATCAAATTAGAAAAGCCATAACAAGTTTTTCCCAGACAGATGGAGAAATGTTCCATGAGACATGGGAGAGATTCAAAGAACTGATTAGAAAATGTCCACATCATGCTATACCCAAATGGCAACTGGTTCAGTGCTTTTATGATGGATTATCAGAAAAGCATAGGCAAATGGTTGATGCTTCATGTGGTGGGACATTTATGTTAAAAAATGAACATGAGGCTTGGCAACTCTTTGAGACATTGAGTGAGAATTCATTACATCATATGTCAGTTGCTCGTCGAGACCCTCCCGTAGAACCTAAAAGAGGTGGAATATATGAAATAGGTCATTCTACAGATATCTATACTAAGGTAGATGAATTATCCCATAAACTTGACCGGATTCTACAAGTTGGAAACATCTCTTCCCCATCTACTCAATTACATGAGGTCTGCATAATTTGTTCGAGTCCAACCCATTCTATAGGTGAATGTCCAGCTGCATACCAATTTCCTGAACTTGTTCAAGAGCAAGCCCACCAAGCCCAAACCCGATTAGCTCCTAGAACAGGAAATGATCCATTTTCAAATACTTACAATCCTGGCTGGCGAAATCACCCAAATTTTTCTTGGAAACCTCAACCTGTAGCCAATTCATCGATCAGACCTAATTATCAAGAAACCAATTTTAGAAACATGCCATATTCACAATATCCAAACATCCCACAACCTCCACCGAATAATCAGCCTACTTTTGAAGACAAAGTGTTACAAGCATTGAAAGGGCTAGAAATGAATACTCAAATCCTTCACTCCCACACACAATCTATTGCAAAACTAGAAACTCAGATAGGTCAATTAGCCACAGCATTCAGTAGAAGGGAGGAGGGTAAGTTACCTAGTCAGCCTATCGATAACCCGAAAGGACAATTCATGGCTGAAGGTTCCAATAGTCCTGACAAATTCCCAGAACATGCTAAATCAGTCATGACTCTCAGAAGTGGAAAAACATTGAACCCACCTGAACCAACCCAGAAATTAGAAGTGGCTAAACCAGAAGAGAGAAGAAATGAAAAAGAAAAGGAATTCAATGATCAAGCAATCATACCTAAAGCCCCATTCCCTAGTGCTTTAGAATCTCCTTTGCCTTCAGATAAGAAGAATATAAAAATGAATGAGATGCTTGAGTTATTTAAGCAAGTCCAAATAAACTTACCTCTTCTCGATGCTATCAAGCAAGTTCCAGCTTATGCCAAATTTTTGAAGGATCTATGCACACAAAAACGGAAAGCCAAGATACAAATACCAAAAAAGATACATTTGACTGAGCAAGTCAGCTCAGTTGTTCAGCAAATAACCCCACCCAAACTAAAAGATCCTGGTACCCCGATTATATCATGTGTCATAGGAAACTTCACAATCAAGAAAGCATTATTAGATTTGGGTGCGAGTGTAAACCTTCTCCCAAGTTCAGTATATGAATTATTCGGATTTGGAGAGTTGAAACCCACGACAGTAACACTACAATTGGCAGATAGATCAGTCAAAGAACCTCGTGGAATATTGGAAGATGTATTAGTAAAGGTGGATGAATTCTATTTTCCTGTCGACTTCCTTGTGTTGGATATGGAATCTAGCGGTAATCCTAACCAAATTCCCATCATCCTTGGAAGACCTTTTCTAGCTACTGCTAATGCATGCATAAATTGTAGAACAGGTGTGATGGATGTATCTTTTGGAAACAAGAAGATGAGATTAAATATTTTTAATGCTTCCCAAGGACCACCTGTGTATGATTTAATGAAGTAAACATGATAGAGGAAGTAGTAGATAAGAAATTCCAAAGTTTGATTGATTCGGATCCTTTACAAACATGTCTTACACATTTTGGAATAGATGACTTTGATATTGATGAGTATACCAAAGAGATAAACATGTTATTAGAACCACCTAAGATCGACACCATCCCTCCTTGGACTATAAAATATGAACCACTTCCAACTAAACCAAGTCCTTTAATACCATCCTTGGAAGAACCACCCCAACTAGAATTGAAACCTCTTCCAGATGACTTAAAATATTCATTCCTTGGACCCAATGATACCCTTCCAGTAATCATTGCATCTACCCTAACCTCTGAGCAAGAAGATAAATTGGTAGATGTACTTAAAGAACATAAAGAGGCAATTGGATGGACAATAGCTGATCTTAAGGGAATTGACCCTTCCGTTTGCATGCACCACATTCATAGTGAAATTGAAGCCAAACCACATAGAGACATGCAACGAAGGCTAAATCCAAACATGAGGGATGTTGTTAAGAAGAAGTAGTAAAATGGCTTGATGCTGGTATTATTTATCCAATTTCAGATAGCCAATGGGTCAGTCCAATCCAAGTAGTACCTAAAAAATCGGGTATTACCGTGATTAAAAATGAAAAGGGCGAATCAATTCCTACTCGCACATCAACTAGTTGGAGAGTGTGTATAGATTATCGAAAGTTGAATGCCGTGACTAGGAAAGACCACTTTCCTTTGCCTTTTATCGATCAAATTCTAGAACGGCTAGCGGGACAAAGTTTCTTTTGTTTCTTAGATGGATATTCAGGATACAATCAAGTCCCAGTATTTCCTGCAGATCAAGAAAAGACCACCTTCACTTGTCCCTTTGGAACATTTGCCTTTAGACGTATGCCGTTTGGTCTTTGTAATGCACCAGCCACGTTTCAACGATGTATGATGGCCATATTTTCTGATATGATTGGTCAATTTTTGGAAGTATTTATGGATGATTTTTTCAGTCTTTGGTGCATCATTTGATAGCTGCCTCGAGAACTTGACTAAGGTACTGAAACGATGTATGGAAATGAATTTAGTCCTAAGTTGGGAGAAGAGCCATTTTATGGTTCGTGAGGGAATTGTGCTTGGACACATTGTTTCAGAGAGGTATTGAGGTTGATAAAGCCAAGGTTGAATTGATCTCAAATCTACCACCCCCAACCTCAGTTAAACAAGTACGATCTTTCCTTGGTCATGCTGGTTTTTATAGACGTTTCATCAAAGATTTCAGTAAAATTTCTCGACCATTGTGTAATTTGTTGACCAAGGATAGTTCTTTTAATTTTGATAAAGATTGTCTAACAGCCTATAACATCCTTCGAACTGCTTTGACCACTGCACCATTATCAAGCCCCCAGATTGGACCATACCTTTGAAATCATGTGTGATGCTTCTGATTATGCTGTAGGGGCAGTTCTAGGACAGAAACTCAATCGAGAACCCCATGTAATTTATTATGCTAGCAAAACTCTTTCAGATGCACAAATGAACTATACTACCACTGAAAAAGAATTACTAGCAGTTGTGTTTGCCCTAGAAAAGTTTAGATCATATCTGTTAGGGTCTAAAGTTTTAGTTTATTCAGATCATGCAGCGTTGAGGCATCTTATATCAAAAAAGGATACAAAACCCAGACTAATTAGATGGATCCTCTACTACAAGAATTTGATCTAGAAATCTTAGATAAGAAGGGTTCTGAAAATATGGTAGCAGATCATATCTCTAGGATCTCAGTGGAATACAATAAAGAAATAATCAGAGATAAGTTCCCTGATGAGCAATTATTCTCAATTTCCCATAGCAGTCTTCCCTGGTTTGCCCACATTGTGAATTATTTGGCAACAGGAAAAGTACCTTCCCACTGGACAAAACAAGAAAAAGATAGATTTTTCTCACAAATCAAATATTACTTTTGGGAAGACCCTGAATTATTTAAGTACTGTTCAGATCAGGTGATTAGGCGATGTGTTCCCGAAGTGAATTCAAAAGTATACTTAACTTCTGTCATTCTCTTGCCTGTGGAGGACATTTTAGTGGAAAGAAAACTGCAGCAAAGGTACTGCAAAGTGGGTTTTATTGGCCAACTCTTTTTAAAGATGCACATGAATTTAGCCGTAATTGTCTCCAATGTCAACAAACAGGAAATATATCTCGAAAAGACATGATGCCCCTAAACCCTATCTTGGTTGTAGAAATTTTTGATGTATGGGGTATTGATTTTATGGGCCCATTTCCTTCCTCTTTTGGATTTGAATACATTCTAGTGGCAGTTGATTATGTGTCAAAATGGATTGAAGCCATGGCAACTCGAACCAATGACCATAAAGTTGTAATCAAGTTTATTCAGCATAATATCCTTAGTCGTTTTGGATGCCCAAGGGCTATAATTAGTGATGGGGGTACACATTTCACGAATAGACACTTTGAAGGATTAATGAACAATATGGAATTACTCATAAGGTAGCTACACCTTATCATCCCCAAACTAGTGGCCAAGTTGAAATATCAAATAGAGAAATTAAAATATCCTTGAGAAAACGGTGAGACCTGATAGGAAAGATTGGTCAGAACGTTTGGATGATGCATTATGGGCTTATCGTACTGCATTTAAAACTCCCATAGGAATGTCTCCTTACAGGCTCGTATTTGGAAAAGCCTGTCATTTACCTGTAGAATTAGAACACCGTGCATTTTGGGCTATCAAGCAATTTAATTATGATATGAAAAATGCAGGTGTCAATAGAAAACTCCAATTGAATGAGTTAGAAGAGCTACGAAATGAGGCATATGAGAGCTCAAAAATTTATAAAGAACGAACCAAAGCATATCATGACAAATTTATTAGTAGAAAAATTTTTGAACCAAATCAAAAAGTATGGCTTTACAATTCAAGATTACACCTTTTCCCTGGAAAACTTCGTTCACGATGGAATGGACCTTTTATAGTAACTCAAGTATTTTCCCATGGAGCTGTAGAGCTTAAAGACCCCAAGCAAGGAAATACATTCAAAGTAAATGGCCAACGTTTGAAACCATATATAGAAGAAATTAATGATGGAGAAATTGTTGAATCAATTGATCTTGTGAACCCAACATTATCATAATAAGTAGCACAGTCTGGCTGAAGACTTTAAACTTAGCGCTCTTGGGAGGCAACCCAGTTTATTAGTTATTTTTAACTTTCTGTTCTTTTAGTGTGTTCTTTTAGTATGACCAGAGAAGAGCAACAGAAGCAGATTGAAAGAAGATGGCAACAATGAAACTTCCAACCTTCAAATACTCTACCAGGTAGTATCTTTCCTTGAAATTAATTAATTTTTCTTCCATTAGGGACAATGGAAATTAAGTTGGGGGGAGGAAAAAGAAAATAAATCCTCGAGTAAAACTATAATCAGATGTGTCTCGATTTGAAGTTAATCAAGCAGTCTATTAATGAATTAATGGTTAGATTATTTTTGAAATACTGAGGAATAAATTATTAAGAAAACCTAATAAAAGGTAGGGTTTAGCCCAGAAAAATTTTTAGAATAATTTCAGACCCTTCTGACCACTGATCTTAATAGTACAATCTACTTAATAAGGGTATGGGTGAAAATGTTATTCAAAAAAAAAAAAAAAAAAAAAAAAAAAATCTCTCTTAAAGTTAATAGATTAGGTTCTTAGCATTTTTCACTGAGTAACCGGGCCCCGTCACCTAAGAAAGTGATGTTGTTCGCGTAAAAAGGTGGGAATGTAAAAGAACCTAAATAAAGTTAGTCCTACCTAAAGCCTTTTTAACTCGAGTAAGTAAGTCTGAGGGGTGTTTTACACCTAATGCCCTAAAACCAATTGGTTTGGGAGCCATTGGCCTAAAGCTCGCTACAAGGGTTAATTAGAAAGCAAGGGGTTAGGACATTGCACTGACTTTACATATAAATAAATAAATAAAGAACCAAATTACAAAAGACATTACACCCAACCCAAATTAAGTTAGAAGACTTAATTAGAGAAGTGGAAAGTTGGTGAAGAAAGACTTCTATAAATTCTTATGGACTACACTTTATCACTAAAAAAAACTTAATAATCCAATGAAGTACCTCCTATGATCTTAAAAAAAAAATTAAAAAAAAACTATAAGATAACTATCAATTCTTGGACTAGCTTGGTACATATTTCTAAATTTTTTATTTGCTCGAGGACGAGTAAGATTCAAGTTGGGGGGAGTGATAAACGCATAAATAATTATTAAACCTATTAATTAATAATTTAACGTATATTATTATTTAATATTTTAATATTTTATATAATATTTAATAAAACCTTATCAATTTAAAGAGCTCGATTTTAGGGATTTAATGACGCAAACGGCACTCAAATCGGACTAAAACGAGCTCGAATTGATTTTATAAGGATTTAGCACGGATTTCAAAGCAAAACGGCAAATACAGTGCCGACTTCATCGTTTCTCAGCGTTTTCTTTTCCAGCCGATTCTTCTCCATTCAAATTCTAACCGTTTCCTCCATCAATTAAGGAATAGATTAGATTGGAAGTTATCAAATTAAGAGAATTAAATTCCTTTAGAAGGAATTTGAATTTTATTGAGGATTTATCCAGATTTTGTTTGTGGCTTCCGCGTCCTCTGTTTTGGCTTCCGCGTTCTCTGTTTTGGCAACGCCGCATCAACGCCGCGTCTTCACCTCATCCGGGCCTCTACAAATAGCAGCAAAGGCTTGGGAGATATTCTATTCCAAGGATCCGTCCGTCTAAGGCTTTGTTCCGGTGAAGAAGGCGCTGCAGCCGTCCGTGACAGGCCGTGGAAAAGGCATCCTCTGTTCGTTGGAAAGAAGTCCGTGCTCTGCTCTGCTCCTAGACAATTTGATCCAGCCGTGAAGACTTTGATCCAGCCGTGGAGATCGGCTGTTCTGTTCTGCGCATCCCAGGAACGATTTGGATCATGTGCGGTGCCCGTCCGAGGCTCTATTCTTGGGTTTCGTGGAGTCCTCTGTTCCATACGCTGCTCCGTGGCTTGGCGTATGTGAAAGAAGAAAGGCAGCACCCAGTTCATCCCATATTTGGTTTGGTGTAGGAAGAATTTGTTGCTCTTTTATTACTATCAGAAATTAAAACTCTTTTATTTTAGATTTTAATATGCACTTTTGGATGTTATTGAAATAAAGTTTTATGCATATTTAATTGTTATTAAATTAAGTAAAAATAATTTAGACTGATTTATTCTTAAAAGGGACGGGCCGTGATCTACGGGTACGAGCCGTGCTCTAATAAGATAAACCATATCTTATTATTTTGCACTATTAATTATCTACTTAGTTATCTATTTAGTTAAATTTATAAAATTATTTCAAGATAATCGCTAAAGTCCCTGTGGAATCGATCCCTTACTCTCGCTATCCTAATAGTGAAATTAAGGTGTTTAAATCGTTGCGCTACGACACGCATCAGTCTGCCTCACATGAAGGTTGGTCTTCGGGCTGAAGCAAATCGTAGATTTATCCAGTAAACTTTCTGTCAGAAGCCCTGCAGTAAGACTGAATCACTGACTCAAAAGCTGTTGTATTGCTGATAGTGGCTCTCCCCACCAAGATACAGTCATCAGCAAAAAGCAAATGAGATAGCGATGGCCCATGAGAACCCGCACTATAGGGGACAATAGCAGACGCTTGTTAAGCTTGATGTAGAGCCCTAGACAGAGCATCAGCAGTGAGGATGAACAGAAAGGTGAGAGCGGACAGCCATGCCTGAGACCAACAGTAGACTGGAAATAGTCCGTATGGCTGCCGTTAACAATGATGAGAAGGACGGCCGCTGAATGCAGGCCCTAATCCAGGCTATAAAAGGCTCAGCAACCCCAAACTCCTGAAGAGCTCTATATAGGAAATCCCAACTCACTCTATCATAAGTTCTTTCCATATCCATCTTAATAGCCATTAAGCAGTGGCAAATAGGAGCCCAGTGGAGATCATGCATAACTTCTTGAGCTAAAAAACATTATCAGAAATGCACCGCCCTCTGAGAAAAGCCCCCTGCTCAGAAGAAATAATGTGGGGAATAACCACTCGTAGCCGAGAAACCATGAGCCGAGCACAAATCTTATATAAAGTGGTGCAGAGACTGATAGGGCGGAAATGCTGAGGCTTGGAAGCATCGGGCCGCTTCGGAACCAGGGCTATAAGGGTCCGATTCCAATCAGGGGGGATGGAGTTGGTCTGAAAGACAAGCTGATGGCCTGGAGAACATCCTGTCTCACAATAGCCCAATAGTGACGAAAGAAGAAGGGGGGGAAACCATCAGGTCCCGGGCCTTATCAGGACCCAATTCCATAAAGCCTCCCTAATCTCCTCAGAAGAAATTGGCCTAGTAAGACAGTCGTTCTCAGCCTCAGTAACCTTAGAGAGGGTGGGAACAGAGCACACAGGGAACCCATCCCCCAAAAATCTCAGTCCATCGAGAATGAAAAAACTGAAGAAGCTGGTCCCCAATAGCCTCACTGTTTACCTAAACATTACCCTCCTCATCAACAGGCCGCCGAATCGATTCGCCGCTCGACGCTTCAAGGTAGCCTGATGAAAAAATCCAGTGTTCTGATCCCCCTCCTTAATCCACTTAATACGGGATCTCTGCCTCCAATACATCTCCTGCTGCCGGAGGAGGGAGTGGTGGAGAGCAAGGCTAGATCGAAGAGCAGTAAGGTCAGAGTCCTGCAAACAACCTGCCGATCTTCCTTATCCTGAAGAGAAACAATAGTGTGCTCAGTCTGTTCAATCTGCTGAATAATATCACCAACCTCTTCTCTATTCCATCTGGACAATCAGCGTCTAGCCAGCTCAAGTCGCCGAGATAATCTATAAGTGGCACTCCTTCTAACAGGAATACGCCAAACCTGAGCAATTAAGGAGTGGGCAGCATAATATGAAGTCCAAAATTTCTCAAATCTAAACTGACCCCTTCTTTGAACAGCTACATCAGTGGTGATTAGGAGCGGGCAATGATCGGAGGCAATCCTAGAAAGATGTGTAACAGTAGTAGAAGGGAAGGACCGAATCCAATCTGCCGAGACAAGAACCCTGTCCAGACGTTCCGACACTCTAGCAGAGCCATGACGGTTGTTGCACCAGGTGAATTGGGCTCCCTGGAACCCCAAATCCAGCAGATTGGCAGAAGCTACGAAGGTCCGAAACTCAGAGATACCAGCAGTCTCCACAAACTGCCTACCCCCCTCTTCTCATTAGCTTCCAAAATACAGTTAAAATCACCAGCACACAGGGCAGGAATGCCCTGAGCAAGCAGAGACAGATCTCGTCCCAAAGAAAACGGCGGATCCGTAAATCGGTACTAGCATAAACACCAGACAAAAACCACGGGGCCAACGAGCCTTCAGATATAACAAGGGCAACTTGCTGACCACATAGATGAAAAGCATCAACTCTAATATTAGCAGGCCTCCACAAAACCATAATGCCACCAGATAGACCCTCCGATTCTATAGCATAAGAAGACCAAGATATAGATAACTGTCTTCGAACATAGGCCAGACTATTACCAGACAAGCGGGTCTCCAACAAAATACAAATATCACAATTATGGAGCTGCATCAGCCTCTCAAAAGAGGAGCAAAACGAAGGTTTCAGGGCTCCTCTAACATTCCATATAAGGATCTTCATTCTGAAGGGGGGACCAACCAAAACCCCCGACATCTCCGTATCAGGCGAGCCACTTGCAGGGATCACTCCCTCCAAAGGACACTGATCCTGACTATCCATGGCCTCTACAGTGACTTCGGCCGGATGGCCGATCTGAGTAGGGCAACTACATAGTCATGGGACCGATCTTCCATCAGCATCATCTGGGGGGCCTTAGTGGGAATCGCCTGAGTCTCCGCAATCCGACTAATCTTAGGCCCACCACTCTGGAAAGTCACAGGCCCATTCATCTCAGACACTGAGAGGGCTAATGAGGAATGCACCACACTTTTACTCGGGAGTTTCTCTTTTCCTTTAACAGTTTTTGAAACAATCCTTGGGGCCGAAGTTTTAATAGAACAATCCGCTTAAGTGGGTCGGATTAGCTTCTTTGCGGGCCCTCAATCTACCGTTGAATTATCATTCTCTAATTAGGCAAAGGGGTTGCTTAGATTCAAAAGGGCAAAGGGATCAACTGTCCTCTTTTAAACGCTCAAGAATTTTTTTACCGTACTAACTTGGCCGTTCGAGAAAGTTGATCCCCATATATATATATATATATATATAATACAAAGAGATGGTTACATGACTTGAAAGGTGGCAAAGAGCCAAAGACCTGCTCTATAAAGTATAAACCAATAATGTCAAACAACTGTCCTCAATTAAATAGGATTGTTGCACATGTGCTATTTTTTAATTATTTTTTTCAAAGCTGAGAATCCCATCACACTGCTTTAATTTTTTAAATTAAGATTAAATCAGAGAATCCAATTGCAACTAAATTTTGTCCTTATCTGCAGGAAGACCCTGTGGACAGCATTTAAATAATGCTGGTGGTAGAACCCTATTTTGCTTGCCCAACCAGATCTCCTGGGGGATTGCAGCCTATTCTGAAGATTTATTACTGATTCCTTAAAGTAAAATTTAGCCCTGGAATCAAAGAGCTTGCTGCAGTCCTCGCACCTCCTCAACTCGTGAGGCAATGAAGCCCGTCACCAGTCCCTACTCCCTACGGTTGCTGCAAATGAAGAGTAGGGTAGGTTAGCCAAGGGCCCAAGGTTCCGTACGTTTGGATGATTTGTGCAACCCGGGAGAAAGACGCAGACTGGTCACACGGATGCTTTCAGACTGATAGCATTTCAAATGTATTTATCGATCTAATTAACTTCTTTAATAAATTAAAATTATATAACTCAAAATTTAAGTAAAAATTAATGATAATAATATAACCTGAATTATAAGCTCACAATACTTTTATTTTTTCGTTCATTATAAGGCTAGATTTAAGGTGTCACAATCTTTTTTTTTTAGTTCTTGTTGTACATCCCAAGCTAAGCGAAATATATCTTTAAATAAAGTTATTGATACTACAAACACTATAAAAAAATTTAAATATAGCGACACCCAAATGCGTCGCTAAATATCCTATAGCGACGCATTAGCGACGCAATTGCGATGTCGCTATGATGGTCGTCGCAATCTCAATTTGTCGCAATTGCATCGCTTAACAGCGACTCTCTGCGACGCAATAAATGCATCGCAATATATTACGACGCAATTAAATGCATCGCAATATTGCGACGCAACATACATGCATCGCTAATTTTAAAAATAAATTTTTAAAATATTTGCGACGAAAAACCTCATCGCAATTGAGTCGCTAATTAATAAATTTATTTTTAAAAAAAATTTAATTAGCGACGCATTAGCGACTTAAATTGTGTCGCTAATATTTCTAAATTATTATTAAATATTGCGACGCATTTATTGCGTCGCAATATTTAATAATAATATATTTTAGATATATTAGCGATGCAATTTTAGTCGCTAATGCGTCGCTAATTAAATTTTTTAAAAAAATATTGCGATGCCAGGTCATTGCGTCGCAATATTTAATAATAATATTTTAAAAATACTAGCGATGCAATTTCAGTCGCTAATGTGTCGCTAATTAATTTTTTAAAAAAAATAAAATATTAAAAATTAAAACGGTTAATACAATTTCGTTACATTTAAATATTGATCGAAACATTCTTCACTCATATTGATCCAAACAATAATCATTCAATTTTTAAAAATAATTAATATATTAAAATTTTAAGTTTTTATGTACAAAATATAAAAAGTAAAAAAAAATACATCAAGAATCCGCGCAATCACGTGGAGGCTGGAAACCCTGCGACATGCGGCTAACCATATCCTGCAACTGACACATCTGATCTCGCACGTCTGCAAGCTCCTGCTGATGGCCTCGCATACGCTGCTCGAACTCGTGCTCGAACTCCTGCTGAACCTCCTGCCCTCCTAACGAACGTCCTGCCGAACCTCCTTCGTAATAGATCTCCGAATGTCGTCTAAACGCTCGGCAGGAATATCACAAGAATATCACGAGCTGGAGGCCTGATGGGGAAAATATGCAGAAGCTCTAGTATCCAGACCATAGACCCTGCGGTCTCACGGCTGGGCACCAACAGCCTCCAAAAACACACGTCGACTCTCCTCTGCTGAGAGTTCGACGGGCATCTCCCCATCAGTGGAGTCGACCTGCGATGCCTGGAGCGAAGCTCCTCGACTCGTGTCTTTGAATTATAAAATCAACAATAAATGAATTAATAAATTTCTCTAAATAAAATTTTAGAAATTAAACAGATACTACATAAAGCTAATTTCTTACCGCAACCTCCCATGATCGCGTATCGACCCAGGAACCGTCCCTCCTGATGTGTGTCGTCTTGAATAGACGAAACTCACCAGGATGTCCGCCCTCCTGCTCAGACTATAACAATAAAAAAATTGATATTAATGCAAATATTTGTAAATAACTAAATTAGTAATTAAATTATTTATGTTTTCTTACCATACGCGTCTGTGCTCCTGAATCGAAATGGAGCCCGAAGTATGGCGGGAGAGACCCGTGCCAGGACCGCCCCTCTCAGATCGGCAGTTCGTGCTGGCTGATGCAGACCTCCTGCGCCAGCCATCGGACTGCCAGGCCTGCTGCCACTCGTGCCAAATACCCTCTGGCACATGCGCAGGACGGTGACCCGATGACCTCCAATGATGAAGCATGTCGGAGTATCGGCGTCCCGTAAGAGCCTCCCATGCTGCCCTAATGGCATCATGGCTGGCAGGGTCCCACGTAAACTTTTTCTGTATTAAAATAAATAGTTAGTTTCAGAATTTATTAAGATTAAGAAATTTTATATCAGTGATAAATTGTATTTAATAAGTTTACCTGAAACTCAGAAAATAAAACTCCCTCGTGGCTGCAGATACGTGGCGCTAATTGTAGCCACTGGGATCTGCACGCCTCTGAAATACGGAGTTGATGTGGCTCGATACATGATGCTGCTCCATAAATATGTTAAAAAAATGCATGTTTATAAGTAATTGACTTAAAAACATAAACATATATTTTTAATTAGTATATACTTACAGCCCATGAGCATCCAGTCGAAGTACGGTGCGGCCGATGGTGGAAGAACTCGGAGGTATGTGCCGATCGGCTGGATGGTAATACCAATGCAGGATCACCGCCGACTGCTGGAGAGATCGAAGGCTGTGCGATGTATGGAGATCCAAACTCTCCATCTCCAAAGCTCATGTGATCTGATGCAGCAGGGCTACGTCCCTGCTCACTCCGTATGTTGTCGGTAGATCTACCTCTGCCCGTCATACCGAAAATACTAAAGATTCATGCAATTAAATTATGATTAATGATTGACTATGTAAAAATTTAACACTTATAAAATAAAGTTAAATTTAAAAAAACCTCTATGTTTAATCGGTGTCATTTGTTTCGTGAAATGTTGGTTCAACATCTGATGCCGTATCGGACTGCGATTCAGTTTCATTATCATCAGAAGGAAACGAACATTTGCATCCGCAATTTCTTGGACATCGCCATTTGGATCTCTAAGTGATGTTTCAGGAGCCCTTGTGTCGTCCTCAATTGCATGCATTTCCATCTCATCCTCTTGAAATGCAGGGCACTCGGCTGATTGACTTGATGAACTCTCCTCTAATACGATTGTTGAACGTGGGACGATTTTAGAAACAGCCCACCAATCTCGCTTGTCGTTGCGCAAACTTGGATATCCGCAGTAAAACACTTGCTGAGCTTGGGATGCAAGGATGAATGGTTCATATTTCTGCAATCTTCGTCGATGGTTCACTTCAACCAAATTGTAGTCGTTATGAACCCTTTTGCCCATAGGAACTGTCGGATCGAACCAATCGCAACGAAACAATACGGTTCGTTTCATAGGCCAACCGGGATATTCAACTTCAACCACCTCTACTAACTTTCCGTAATAATCCTGCATATTTGCTCCAACACTTTCTCCTTTAACACACACGCCCCAGTTCTGCGTGCCTCTTGAAGCTGCTAATCGTTCAATCTGAAATTTGTACCCATTAACAAAATAGCCAGTAGAGGTTGTTACGGTCTTCAATGGCCATTGCGATAGACATTTAATGAAAATATTGTCGGTTGTGGACCATGGACCGTTTACCTATAAATTAATAAGCTATTCACAACCAATTCAAAAAATAAAAGCCATTATTGAAATTGATTGAGTGATACTACTCACAAATTCATAAAACCAGTAAGAACTCCGTTTCTAACTTCTGCCCAATTGCAACTTGACTGATGTCGGGATTCATCTGTCGTTGTCTATCACAATACATCCTTATGGGATGATAAGGATTAAAACTTATGTTAGCAATTAAATATTATGGTATATTGTAATTTAAATTAGAAGTTCCAATTAAGCATTGAAGTATACACTTACTCAATATATGGATCGACTTCTCTACAGTTCATTAGGATGTAATAATGTGCTGCATTATACTCCATATCGCTAAGATTTCTTGACTTCTGCCCCCAAATGAACGGCCGATACCTTTAAAAATTGATATTCTACCATCATTAGTTCTCCTTCGTCCACACATACGTCATCGTTACGACCAAGATTTTGGCTCCTCGTGTGGACGTGACCCTCAAAGTAATGCGAGGCAAAAGCTGAAACTTCTTCGACCAAGTGTGCATTGCATATAGAACCTTCAACCCTTGCCTTATTACGCACATTATTTTTTAACTTCTTAAGGTACCTATATGTAAAGTTGAACAAAAAATTAACCAATTTTCTCGCAATGAAATAATATTTGAAATGTCAACATGTCTTAATGATGTATATATTTACCTCTCGAAAGGATACATCCAGCGATACTGCACGGGACCAGCTATGCTCGCTTCGTATGGCAAGTGAACCGGTAAATGCTCCATTGAGTCAAAAAAACTGGGAGGAAATATTCGCTCCAGCTTGCATAAAATAATTGGAATTTCCTCCTCAAGCCTTGCCATGGATGCAGAAGTAATGACTGCGGCAGATAACTCCTTGAAGAACAAGCTGAGCTCCGTCAATGCCTTCCAGACATGTTGCGGAAGCAACTCACGAAAAGCTATAGGCAATAACCGTTGCATGAAAACATGGCAGTCGTGACTCTTCATGCCGAACAACTTGAGCTTATGCATGTCCACACACCTACCGATATTTGAGGCATAACCATCTGGAAATTTTAACCCTCTAAGCCAGTTACATAAAACTTCTCGTGAATTTCTGTCAAGAGTGTAACAGGCTTTAGGATAGGTCCCATCGGCACTCCTTCTCAAATCACCTCTTCTGCAATACTGATTAAGTTCTTCTCTTGACTTTGCAGTGTCTTTGGTTTTTCCCGGGATGTTTAGCACCGTGTTAAATATGTTATCAAAGAAATTTTTCTCGATATGCATAACATCCAAGTTGTGCCGGATGAGATTTGTGCTCCAATAAGGCAAATCCCAAAATATACTCGCTTCTTCCAGTTATGTTCTTTACATATACGGCCATTTATTCTATCTGCATCCGGTTCCCAAGCATACATCAACCCCAAATGCTCTATAGTATCAAATATATCCGTGCCGGACCTAACCGGTTCGGCAAATTTTGTGACTGCTTTGTTCTTCCGGAAGGCGATCAAGTTACGCCTGTAAGGATGATTTGGGGGCAAGAACTTCCTATGGTTATCAAACCATGACTGCTTACCACTCTTCTGCAATGTAAATGCATCCGAATCATACATGCAATGAGGGCATGCCAGACGTCCAGCAGTGCTCCAACCAGACAACATTGCATATGCCGGGAATCACTTATTGTCCACATCAAAGCAGCTCTCATGATGAAATTCTGTTTCATAGAAATGTCGTAGGCTACGACTCCTGTTTCCCACAACATTTTCAATTCGGCCACCAACGGTTGCAGAAAGACATCAATCTTTTCCTTTGGATTTGATGGTCCTGGAACCAAAACTGTTAAAAACATTGCAGTATCTTTCATGCACTTCCATGGAGGAAGGTTATATACAGTCAGTATCACAGGCCAACATGAATACTGTTGCCCCGCTTGACCAAATGGTTGGAAGCCATCGGTACAAAGACCTAATCTCACATTCCTTATATCTTCAGCGAAATCAGGATGATTTTCATTGAAATGCTTCCAAGCCTTTGAATCTGATGGATGCCGCATTTCATCCTCTTTAGATTCATGTTCGGCATGCCATCTCATATCAGCAGCTGTTGCCTCAGATCTGTATAATCTCTGCAGGCGTGGGGTAAGAGGAAAGTAATGCATCCTCTTGTAAGGCACACTTTTCCTCCTACTTGTACTGGCTCCTCCTTCGTGTTTTTGTACCTCGATTGCCCACAAATCTTACACCATCTCAGCTCTGAGTCTTCACCCCAAATATCATACAATTGTTCAAGCAACAATCGATCTTATTAACTGGGAGCCCAAGCCCACGCAACAACTTCTTTGTTGCGTAAAAACTGTCTGCTGCAACATTATCATTTGGCAAAATTTCTTTGATTAACCCAGCTACAGAATTGAACGCCTTTTCTGATAATCGATGTTCTGCCTTAATATTCAACATTCGAGCAGCTGTAGACAACTGGGAATGACCCTCACAACCAGGATACAATTCTTGATTTGCAGCACGCAACATATCATAAAATTGTTGTGCATCTGGATTTGGTTCTTCCATAAATGTATTCTGATTGAATTCATTACCCGATGCATTCATCACCATTTGTTCATATGTGTTAAATTCACAAATGGTTCATCTACGGGAATTGACTCTTGTTGGCCTTGTAACAGGTACCGGAATTTCCTCCGGTTCACCATGACAGTACCAAACATCATTGTTGCCACCATGTTGGCCCAGATGGCAACCCAAGAGGGGGGGGGTGAATTGGGTTCTTAAAAATTTAAGACTTTTTAACTTTAATTGATTAGTTAGCAAGATGTGCAAGTGAGAGGCTAACTAAATCAATACACAAGCAAATATAAGAGAGATAGAGAGAGAAAATATAGCACGGCAAACACAAGATAATTTTATAGTGGTTCGGTGCAACCAACACCTACGTCCACTCCCAAGATTCACTTGGGTCCACACTATAATCTCTCTAGATTACAGCCGAGTTGTTTTCCAAGCTCACAACTCAAACTTGTTGTTTTACCGGGTGCACAACGAACCCAGCTGGTTTTAACTCGGGCTTACCAGCACAAAACCCTACACGTTGTTTTTCACGGGCTCACAACTAACCCAACACAAGCACTCCGGCTTGTAACGAGGTATACCAACCTCCACTGATTCAATCCACTGATTGAATCAGCAAACAAAAAATAAAGTGTTTGAACAATGAAATGCTCCCCTTGAGCAAATATACAAATGAAGTATAAAAAGGTTAGAAAAGCCTGATAGTATTGCAGATGGTAGTGGCTTTGGCTTTCTTCCTTCTTCTCTTTAACTCCTCTTGAAGTGTTGAATCACGCCTCAGCAGATTCTTGACCGTTGAAGACTTTGGAGTTGAGATGAAGCTTTTTTCCTTTTGAAAATCCTCCGATTTGACCTTTGAAATGCTTTGGATTTTCTTTTGACTCTTGTGGATTGATGAGAAGGAGCAGACGAAACTTCTCTTGGATTTCACTCCTTTTGAATCACTCTCCTTTGAGCTAGATGATTTTTCCAATATGCTCTGTTTTTCCCTCTTTTTCAAAGATCTCTCTTTTTTTTTTTTTTTGATTTGAAAAGAGCTCCTCTATTTATAGAATCTGCAAAAATATATCCGTTAGAGACAAGAAAAATAGCCGTTATTTAAAAATCTTACCGTTGGGGCTGATGTGTCATCGTTAAAAATCGCGCCCAGATTTCGCGGAGTCGACTCGAGCTTTGTGGGAGTCGGCTCGAAGTCGATTACCAGAAAAACTAACTGTTGGGAGTCGACTCGAGGAATGGGGAGTCGACTCGAGAAGTGCTCAAAAAAGGTCTGTCTTGGCTCGCACAGACAGGAGTCGGCTCGCAAGGTCAGGGGTCGACTCTTGAAAACCAAGGGTCGACTCGAGAAAATCAGCATTTGGGGAGTCGACTCGGAAACCCTTGAGTCGGCTCGGGAGCGATACAAAAATCAGAAAAATGTTCTGATAGACTTTAAAACTTGTCCCAATTAAATTTAAATATAAATTTGACTTGAATACATTGATTTGACATAAATGGATTCAAGAATTCATTCAAGAATTCATGAAATTTTTAATCTAAGTATAAAAATTCTTTTTTTTTAATTGATTCAAAACTCATTGAATATAAACATTGATAGTATTTTTTTCAATTTGAATAAGCTCAAGGTTTTTGATAAATAA
>UESW01001580.1:387695-414666 GCA_900491605.1 Calamus simplicifolius | reverse complement strand
TAATCAAAGCAATACTCCAACACTCCTGTAACAAATCTCTCTTTCAAATAATTTTTCTCTCAATTTTTTCACTAATATTTTCTGATTTTTCTTTTTCAAAAACACTATCTTGTATATTCCTCTTTTTCACTATTTTTTCTCTTTAGAAACATGGTTCATCTCCACTATTTATAACAAAATATCAAGAAATAGCCATTGTGAGATAGAGGAGGAGAGAGAGAGCACAAATTTTTTTTGCTCAAACAGGCGAAAATAGGATTTGAAACGACAACAGCCGTGAATCAGCATTCCAAAAAATCAAAAACCAGCAAGCCAAAGAAAATTGACATTCCAACTTGGATTCCAAAAAGCAACCAGCCGAATGAAACCTTTAAGCTTAGCATGCCAAAAAGCAACCGTTAGCATGCAAGAAAAATTTGCATAAGGAGCTGGCAGGGAGCATTTCAAAAGTAGCATGCCAATCCCATCAATTAGAATGCCAAGAATAAGTCACAGGAAATCGGCAGAGACCATTTCAAAATTAGCATACCAACTCCGACAATTAGAATGCCAAGAGTAAGTCATAGGGAATCGGCAGAGACAATTTCAAAATTAGCATGCCAACTCCAACAATTAGAATTCCAAGAGTAAGTCACAAAGAATTGGCAAAGATCATTTCAAAATTAGCATGCCAACTCCAACAATTAGAATGCCAAGAGTAAGGCACAGGAAGTCGGCAGAAGGTGTTAAATAATTAGCATGCCAATACCAGAGACTAGCATTCCATCTTCTGAAGTAATAGGGCATTCCCATAATCCAATCACATGGAACCAGCTGTTAGATAAACAAATGCTAGCTAAGTAAGCCAGCAACCGAAGGCAACTGAAGGCAAACTGAAGCAACGAATACAGACAACCGAAGGCAACCGAATACAGGCAACCAAAGGCAACCGAATACAGGCAACCAAAGTCAAACCAAAGGCAACCGAATATAGGCAACCAAAGTCAAACGAAGGCAACCATATATAGGCAACTGAAGGCAAACCGATATTGATTCAAGATATCATAGAATTATAAATAGAAACTTGTAAGATAATTGAATCCAATTCAAGACAATGCAAATATAATTAAACTTAAAAGTCATTTTGTAGAATAGGCTGTAGAACATAGAATGTATTAAAAAATCGTCCAAGTTTAACATTTAAGAGTAATATAATGATAGCAAGCATATTTATACAATACTACATTACCTTACATTATGAATCATACTGTACCTTGGGCTAAAGTACATTATTCCATGATGAATAGCCTGAAATTGATTGAAATTGATTGAGATAATATTAGTATAATACTTAATTATTTTGCATTTCATCAAAATCTATATGAAGTCAACAACATTCATATGAATAAAATATCATTTAATATAACCGAGTTTTTAAGTTCCTAAAGTAGCACTTTCGTTGCACCGTATATGTTGGATATAACGAAGCTTCATAACTTCCCCTCCTCTATTTTAATTTAATAATTAGCTGTAATAAATCAATTTAATTTAACTATTAAAAATTTTTATATATCCATATAGGCCAAAATATAGTGAATAAAAAGAAAATAATATCACCCAAAAAAAAGGTTAAATACCGTTTCTATATATAAAATAATAAAAAGAGTAACCCATATGGTATATTTTGCCACACTACCCTGTCACCATATTCCACGCCTCCAGCTTATCAAAACCCAACTTCTTCACACTGCCGTACCGAAAACGAAGGCATTTCAGGTAGACCGAAACTTCTGTATATTCTTTCATTAGCATCATGGCTTACTTAAATTAATTAACCATATGGGCTTAATTAATTAACCAGTGTTGTAGTCCTTGGAGCTTATAGGTTATCTTTTTTAAACTCTGTGAATCCCGCGCTTTACACGACGAGTCCAGTACGCCACCGCCGGAAGGGGTAAGGGACAGGGCTTAGAGGTCTTCCAATACGCCACCGCCGGGAAGGGCAAGGGCCTGGGCTTAGAGGTGGAGAAGACGGAGAAAATTAATGTCAGGATAAAAAGATAAGGCGTGACCTCTTTATTCACGATCTCCGCCAGCTGGACCTCTTAATTATGTATTACTTATTTGTAAGCAATAACTTCTCGGACTGAGGCCAAATTTAATATTATATATATATATATATATACACGCGCAAGACATAAGGAAAAGAAAACAAGGTTTCTTCCAATTTTCCATCGTTATCGTTATGGGGGAAAAGAGAATTGAAGACGTCCTTGGTCCCATGCAGAAGGATTTCAACCTTGCCCACTCGCAAAACGACTTCAGCGGTCAGACATCTCTTCTATGCCTTCCCTTCGCTCTTTCTTGACATCTCTTCTATGCCTTCCCTTCGCTCTTTTTTTTTTTCATGGCAAGAAACCTTTTGACATTTCTTGAATTCATACGATTTTCTTTTCCTTTTTCAATTTTCTTCATGACTTCAAGGTCTTTTTACCACAAACATCCAATTCTCTCTGTGGACTTCAAGAATTTTTTTTTTTTTTTTTCCTCCTACTAGCTTGGATACCTGATCTGTTGTTCGATCTACCAAGAAAACAAGGTTGCTTTCACTCCCAACTTTCCATCGTCTTGACCTGAGAGAAAGAATTGAAGACGTTCTTGGTCCCATGCAGAAGGATTTCAACCTTGCCCACTCGCATAACGACTTCAGCGGTGGTCAGACATCTCTATATGCCTTCCCTTCGCTCTTTTTCTCACCGCAAGAAACCTTTTGACATTTGTTGAATTCTTGAATTCATACGATTTTCTTTTGTTTTTTTAATTTTCTCCATGACTTCAAGGTCTTTTTACCGCAAACGTCCAATTTTTTCTATAACTTCAAGATTTTTTTTTTTTTCCTCCTACTAGCTTGGATACCTGATCTGTTGTTCTTACTACCAAGAAATCTTAATGTCCAATTTATCTTATTGGCTTAAATATATTTGTGAGAATTTGATACGTAAATATTTGATATGCATAGTGTTGACATCCCCTGTTCTTTCTCTCTCTCAGGGCTAATCTTCGATGAGTATGGCACGTTTTTAAGCCACCCTCCTGCAAAAGCCGATACAACAATTCAAGCTTGCCCTGTCCCAAAGCCTCATTGCAACCAGGTATAAAGTTGACCCTTCTCAATATTTTCCGCGGTAATTGTTTTACAGCAAAGTTTCTTGAATCGATCACTTCTACCGTATGCAATCCATGCCCCAAACCTGCTTCACCACACACTTAAAAATAAATCTCTTGTACTTGGAAATAAATTCCCAGCATGCAAGGCTATATATTCACATAATCAATTGAGATAAGGGTCAGCTTCTACTAAACTCTTGCTTATATCTCGATTTCTTAAAAAAAAAAAAAAAAAAATAGTCTCACGTATCTAATTCTGGTTTTCCCAGGTGAAGCAGAGATATGAAGTCTATAATGCTAGTCATGGCCTTCATATTCTGAAACCAGATGCAAGCAAACATGCTCATGAAAAAAGGTTCTATGGAGATTGCAATGGTAGGCATGGCTTTCCCATTCTGAAGAGTTGTAAAACAACCACAAGCTCCCATCTACCTGATGATCACGATATACCTGATGATCACGAGGACTGTTTGCAACATAGTCAGGCAGAAATCATTCTAGAAGAATCTAGAAAACTGAGGGACTCGGCTGATCGTTTGTTGAAGGTTTGGTGAAATTTTATGCTGCTTTTTTTTTTTTTTTTAATTTGATCTCCGTTCCCATCCTATTTTATGCAACATCACTCGTCATGTTTTAAATGTTGCAGGCTAATGGTGATGAAGTTGAGATCAGTGAGATCTACCTCCATGCAGGATTAAAACTTTTGAAAGGTGCGTACTTGCTTGAGTGCTGCTCAGCTCCAAGGCCGAGGGATGCTACCAATGCAATTCATAGCTACGTCGATGCAGCAAAGCTCTTCAAGTAAGTCATACAAACACTTCTTTTTGCAGTATAACATGCTAAGTTTTGGCTTGCCAAACATATCCGAGACAATGCTTGGCTTAGTCCAGTTATTATTGTATTTATGCTGCTGAAAAGCTTATTCTAACTGGGAGAACTGGTGGAATGATGTTGATTGGATGATTGTTTGTGGTGTCAAAGTGATAACATATTTACTTTGGGATTCTAAACCACTTGCCTTTATAGACTTGTTGAAGATTTGGAAGATCCCAGCTTCGCCTTGGAAAATCAAAAAGCAATCTGAGCACCTGACCATTTCTCTTAAAAAGAAATGCATGAAAAAAACAGATCATTTTACTCTGTGTTATACTACCCCTGCCGTTGACATGCTAGATTATGCTTTCTTTCACCTATAGTGCCAAGAAGATTGTGCATGCTTCCATCCCCACAATCTAAGTATTTTGAATACTCACATCCCCGCAATCTTAATGATTTTTGACAACATCGATTTATTTACCAAAAACCATAACGATATTCCTAAATCCAATAGGTTTCCGATTTTTCATAGGATATCAATTTTCTAAAACTATTAGATTTTTTACTCCAATAAAGAAACTAATTTTTTAAAAAGAACTAGATGGATTAATATTAAATAAATGAATAAAAAAATAGATTTCTAACTCCAACCAGACTTTGAGTCATTTAATATCTGTTTTTGCAACAAAGAATTATAAAAATTCAGTAGAAAAATTACAATTTATAAAAAATTCATCATATCTTCATAAAATTGCTTACAACTTCCTTATTGAACTCTAATATAGGTGATTTTAGATGTATTAGGAAGTTAACTCGATATCAAATATTATGAGTGTAGATACACTTAAAAGTTTTGATTATATCATTTTTATATTTTTTGTTTTAGCTTATGGATTCTAGATTAGGATATTATCACTCGTGTCCTTGCAATCTTAATATAGTGAATCCTGATCACATCCTTGCAATCTTAATGATTTTTTATTAACATCAATTTATTGACTAGAAATCATTCTTTAAATGCAGCTACTTCGCACAAACTAATGAGAAGAATGGAAAATTCTTAGTTGCTACTCTTGCATACAAGTGCGTAGAGGTGGCATACATGAGAGTTGGCTTTTCGCTGCAGAATGGTTGTACAAATAGCAAAAGTAATCGGTTTCTAAACTTTAGGTTTTTCTTATTAACAAATATTAACACATTATTACAATTACATATCTTTTGTTGAGCTAATACTTTGATTCTAACTTGAACCCAGATATGTTATATGAGGCAGATATCAGCACATTATTGAATCTCAAACCAAAGAGTCATGATCTAATTCGGCTTCTCAAAATTGTAAGTAGCATTATCTTATTTCAATTAATTTTGTTAGTGCTTTTAGAAAAGAAATAATGATTGTTAGTATTACTAGCTATACGTTAGAATTTCTCTTTTTTCTTGGTAGTGGGGGAGTGGAGGTAAGAATAGATTGATATTGACTAGTAGATGTATCAAGATGGCATAGAATAGCGGTCGCTAAAGGATTAATGCCCAAAAGATAGGGGAACCTAATAAAAAAAAGAGAGACAAAACATCCTAGTATCTAGATGTTTTAGATCATGTAAAACAAATAAAATCCAAATCTAAAATATGACAAAATCCATCAGCATGTATCTACTAAAAAAGTTTGCAGACACACCTTCTTCATGCATACATATGTATGCAAAGCAACATAGAGAAAAGGGGAAAAAAGGCAAATTGACAAACATATGGAAGCACAAGTGGTTTAATTGAAGAGGTTATTGATTTTTAATCTAAGAGTAGTGTATGTTTAACTAAGTATATTAGTGCAAGTGCAAACAATGATACATCTTTGGAATAAATTCAAATCACTCACATTTTCTACCAAGATAAATTATATCTGCACATGTGCTCCACCGATTCCTAAATCACTAATTGAAAACTCAACCTATTATTTTGCAGGCAGAGCATGTCAATGGTGCAATGGATGCATCCATGAAATATCATCATTCTTTAGAACTTGCTATTCGACACCACTCTTTCTCCAAGGGACATGAAGTTAAGGGTTTGTCATCAGTGAAAAAGGCCCTGGATTTTGGTTTCTATAGTGTGGAAGACTTCATTCACCTTGTCACATCATCACTGAAGGATATAGAGATGTAGAGTACTAATTTAAGTTTTATGCAAAACATATGCCTAAGTTGTTTGTTTTTCGATATGTTAATGGAAATATTTTTATAGCTTGGTCAAGTAAGGATAGAGTAACATTCTTTCTTGTAATTATTGTCCTATTATATTTTTGCATTTTTTTTGGCCAAAAAATTTTTTTTCGTTCATCCATTCAGTTGATGTTAAACATAAACCTATTCTTTTCTCTAAAATTGAACTTTGCAAATGCTTTTACTTTTTACATAGAGATGTGTTTAATGCCTTTTTTTGTACTTTCTATTTTTTTGGGTGAGACCAATGGTGAGATTGCAAATTAGGTACATTGGCACACCATCAAAATAAACATTCGATACATAATGATTTTGAGCAATAATTCATTATGATCTATGTTAAGAGTTAAAATTTTTTTCTAAGTTTGCACAAATAATATTAAATCAACTTTTTAATTTTGGACCAGCCATAGCCATGTTTCATGAAAACTAGAAAACTATAATGTTATGTTTCAACCCATAGTTGGCAATCCAAGATATCATACTTTAGCCTACTTCCAATCTAAGATATCATGACTTGGATAGTGACCAATAATCTAGAATATCATGTTTCAACCTGTTCAAAAATCCAAAGTGTGATGCTTTAGCCTACGATAGCAAACCACAATATCTTGGCTTGTCCAAATGTTTATTGCCAAATAACTTATTTATCTAATTATAATTATAATTAATTTAATTAAAAGCATCTACCATGCTTACTACCTTAAAATGCAATTTTTCGTGTTCCAAGCAGAACTATGTTATATCATCCCATCAAACTAGTGTGATACATTTGCATATATTTCACAATCTATGTAAGTGGATATCCAAAGGTATGATTACCTCTACTAGAATCAAAGTCCTATCATGCATGCTAACTCAATTCATAACTAAATATAACTTATCCTATAAACTAAAAATCAATACTTGGCAGAGTAATGAAAAATAATACCTCGATGAGATTAGGAATGATAATTTTAATTCATATTATGGGGACCCACCCCACCCCATCCTATTTATGGCGGGGATTTCCCACCTTCTATTGGGATGGGGATGGGGATTGGGATTCTAGGTCCTGCCTCACCCTATTGCCATCCTAAATAAGATCTAGGAACCACTCTCCTCAACAACTTAATTTCATTACAGGATTTTGTGCTATAAGGAGGTTGATGGGTGGAGGTGGATGTGGAAGGAATCGAGAGGTTTGGATGATTTTTTTCTTCCTTAATTTCTTTTTGTTTGTAGTTGAAGATGTAGAGATAATGCTATGAGCGACTGGATAGGAAGGCGGCATAGGTGACATTGGAGTCAATGGTTATATGAAGAATATTATGAACAAAATCAATCAATCTGGTGATCATGAAGCTCGATCCAGCAATGCGAGACCAACACATGGGATTAGTATCATGGGATGCAAGAAATTTTAAACATTTATTTATTTCTATTAAGTAAAATCTAAAAAGGAATTTTAGCATCAAATGCTAAGAAAATTTGTGTTGCTAGAACTTTCAACTTGTATCTTTTATTTTTAAAAAAAATAAAAATAGAAGTCTTAATAAAGTGAAATTTTTATTTTTTAAAAGAAAAAGGCCTAAAAGAAAATCCCAAACAAAGTTATCCCAAAAGCCAACCCTAAATAAAGTTTTTAAAAGAAAAAGACAATCTAAACCATCCTTCTTTGCTGTGCAATCTTCTTGGAGTAGATCTCCAAGTTCTTCTCCATCTCCATCATGGAGGATATGATTATCCTCGGTATGATATTTTCTCTTTTTTTTTCTCTCTTATGCTCTCTATTTATCTCAATGATACAAACATTATCCTCAATATGATATAAACATCATGGAGGCTCTGATTATCCTCGGTATAATATTTTCTCTTGGTTTGATATATCCACAAATTCATAGAGAGCTTGTAAAAGTTAAATGTTATTAACATAAGTCGCTTGAGACAAATCAAGAAATTTCTTAAACTAATTCCTTAAGATTTTTACTTGGAGCATATAATTTGCTTCATCCATGTCCTTCATCTCAAATATAGAGGACAATCACTTTTAATTGCATTAATAAATCTCATATTATTCCCAAATAAATAATATCAAAAAATTAGATCCACTGATAAATGGAACGCATTTGGGTTGGTACATGAGCTAGCATGCTGGCTGACTCGCAACTAGCGTGCAGGCCTCATATCACAAACTAGGCATGTCTTGCCTCATGCCAAAACCGTGGATCATGTCGGGCATGGCCTATGGGCCTAGCTCATGGGCTAAGCACATCTCACCTCATGCTAGGATTGTGGATCATGGCCAACCCTTGGTCTGGCAGGTCGTGTCGGCATAGCTCTCTATAGGAGCCATGTTAGGCTAGCACGGCAGGTCGACCCATGGATCAGCTCTTATAGCAAGTTGGACCATCATGGCCTAATACATTTGACACCTTTAAGTTCACATTTTATTTTTTTACATTCTCTAATAAAACCATCAGGTGAAAAAGGGAGAAAATTAATTGATCCTAATATTTAGAAAAAAGTTGTTACCTCTATTTCATCTGATGCGATCAATGCTCCTAACACTTACCTCTAGTATAAAATATTATCTGATTATGTAATTTCAATTAACTCATTTCATGAAGCAAGAAAGGATAGACAAGGTTTAGAATTATCGTTACTCCTATGCGAATTTGTATTATTGGGAATATAGCTAGTGAACTAATTTCAGTATTTTGATAGTATAATTTGCTAATCCATCATTGATAACATGTATATTTCCACAAATCCGATAAGAGAGCATTTGGTATGGAGTGATCCACCTTGACTCTTCAGTGATTCAAATAAAGGTGATGAGGTCGCCATATTTGATTGCATCCTATTAATCCTACATGATGGTAACAAAGGATGCTTTCATTTTCCCTTTTTTTTTAAGGATAAGATTATCTCCATTTCTAAAGTCATCTTTCAATCCAATGAACCGATACCCATCATTAATTCCAAAATCATCCCTAAGCAATGATCTTAGACTAAAATTTTGAGATTAAAATGCGCTTCATTCTTAAAAAAAGCAGCTTGATGTTATATTATATTAATTTAATATAATTTAATATTTAAAATTATATTACAATAATATAATATTTTTTTAATAAAATAATATGATAATAAAACATAATAATAGTATAATATTAGATTATTATACTATGATATTATAATTTAATGATAATGTCATGTAATATAATACAATATAATATTATGATTTAATATAAATATTATAATAATAAATAATATGAAATAATGGTGAATATATTATGAAAGTTGTAAAATATAACAAGAGTAGTTCTATATAACATGATTTGTATTTTGGATTGTCTTAATATACCAAACAACTTAATTATGGATATTTGGTGATATTTAAAATGTGGTGATTGTAGTTCACCAGAGATAAGATCATCTTCATATAAGGATCACTACTGATAAAAAATGACTGTGGCGATCCAATTGAATCAACAAATGCTCCAAAACTTTCATTGATCAATCCTATCACCTGATCCACCTAACTATAACTAGAAGCATACTGTTGTTTTACCCCAAAAAAAAAAAGCCTTTGGATCATGATTCATCCCAACCCAAATTAACTTGACCTAGATATAACTCCAATCATTATAGCTCAAGTTGGATCAAGGCCACCTATCATAAATGCATCCTGAACAAATTTATAAAGGTCAATCGGGATGCTATGGTGCTTGATTAGTTGCCAAACTCATCAAGGAGGGAAATGTTGTTGTGATACGGCCCATGATTACAGAGGTAGTAGATGATGATGGTTAGGCAGTGCGATGTAGTTACCGTGAAATTGTCACTAGTTCCATGCTATCAGAGCCAGCTTAATATTTTTTGCTTGACTTGCGCGTGCGAGATGAGAACATACTGATGCATGATTACAATTCGCTATGTTCCTCCCAGACCCTGGTAACTTCTAGCAAGTTGAAAATTAGGTTTGAGAATCTGGATTTACTGAGGTCAGTAATATTAATTAAGTGTCAGAATAAATGACTGCCCCAGTAGAAGCCCCAGATTTGTTTTGGTTGAAATTGAAAAGACAGTTTTGGCTAGTTTAGATAAAAATGACCAAAACTGTCATGACAAAAACTTATCTATCTGTTTTTTCTTTTAGTGCCATTTTAGAGTTCTGAGAAGGGCTATGATCCTCCGGGTAACTTTCTTGTCCATTCGTATTACTCATTCTGTTAATTTCTTCATTATTTAAACTCTTGTTATTTATATATATTGACAAATAAATATAGTTTCATAAGTCAGACAGACCCTTCTAGGTTCCAATAAGATGTAAGTTGTTCAAATGTTTATGTCAACACCATCAATATTTCCTTGTTATACGTAAATCTTGATTAGTAAAATATACATATGCTTCTAGGTTCCAAAATGATAAAAGCAGTAAGTAAAAAATTCCTCATGAACTAGTCCAAAAGGTTGGCGACGCTTTTGAGAATATATTAAAGGAGGCAAGTTTTTCTTTCTTTCATCTATGGAGTAGTTAGTTTCTCTTAGCTAGAAAATTCAATTTTATCGGTGGTTGATGAGCTTGTGTTAATTTACAGACGGAAAAACTGAGGCATGAGTGCAACAACGAAGACATGTCTATAGCACAAGCTATTACCATGGTCCTGGAGAGACGCCCAGTTCTCAGGTTTCATGAAATTAATGCCAATGCACATCCTTTTATGTACTTTCGTTACTTTTACACTATATAAGTATCCTAGAATTTTGTATCTGAAAAGTTCGATTGTAGGCAAGAAGGGCTTGCATACAATGTCTTGCAATGGTACTTGTGCCGAATGGAAGGTTGGTTTGCTGCAGATGCAGGTACAATCTCACTGAAGAATTGGGATCAGGTGAGAAATTTTTATTTTAATGATCTCCATCTTTACTCTTTCAAAATGAATTTGTTATCCAAAGTTTTCATGGAAGAAGTTGAACTGGGCAATGCTTCTCTCCTTGAGGAGTTTTCATGCTGTTGAAATCCTAGCTATTGCATCCAAGTATGAGGACCTATGTAATTTACATATCATAGGCTCTACAAGTTCTTTTTCACTTGTTCT
Source organism: Calamus simplicifolius (assembly GCA_900491605.1). Taxonomy (NCBI): domain Eukaryota; kingdom Viridiplantae; phylum Streptophyta; class Magnoliopsida; order Arecales; family Arecaceae; genus Calamus; species Calamus simplicifolius. The sequence goes on along the minus strand of UESW01001580.1, from coordinate 403,400 downwards.
TGCCAAATCTGTTGGTGAGAAACGTTCAATTTTGTTGGCTTTGATACGTAAATCATATCATACTCCTTTGTTGGTTTGATTTATCATACCAGTTTGCCTTCACTAAATGCAGGAAGTTTTGCTCCCAGGTGGTCATGGCCTTATGGTTCGGGGACATCGTCCCGTTATAAACACGCTTGCAAAAGGCCTTGACATTCGCATTGGACACCTGTACGTGCTGATTATTGACTTGAGGAACTAATCTTTTGCTAGCTACTTGTCCTTTAATTACTCATCTCAATCTTCAGGGTTACAAAAATTGTCCGTGGTAAGAAAGGAGTAGAAGTCACTGCAAGTAATGGTGAAACGTTTTTTGCGGATGCTTCTCTCATTGCTGTTCTAGTAGGGGTTCTAAAAGTCAATTCAATAATGTTTGAGCCATGGCTTCTAGAGGTGAAGGAAGAAGCAATAGCAGGTTGTTGCTGCTAAAATTCGTCCTTCGACTCGGGCGCGATCGGCTCCCTCCTGGGCGGACCTGTAAAACAGTCCTCACGCGAGAGGTGTTGGAGTGGCCCTCCGCGGAAGACCCTCCGGCGTTCAAGTCAGCGGAGATCAGCAATCAACAAACGTGGGAGAAGGCTCTCGCTGAAGAGTCTCTCCAGGGGTGGCCTTTTGAGAGCTCTGAGCAGAGCGTTAATGGCGGAAAGGGGTGAGCAGAGGTAGAAGGAGAGTAAGCCAGTAAGTAAGTGCGCATACCTGAGGAGCCGGGAGACGGCTCTATTTATAGAGGATCACCTGATTCCTTGAGGGCGTCGTTGGTTCGAAAGTCATTAGGATTTGAATCCAATTTGTTATGAGGTCAGTAAGATTCGCATCTTGTTGGTTAGAGGATCGACGGCTGGGAGAGATGGTTGATGTCTCGAGATTTGATGATTGTATAGGCTCCAGGGCTCTAGGCCACTCTCGCAGGTCCTAGGCCACTCTCGGGTGTGATTTCTGTTTGAAATCTTACGAATTTGAATTCTCCCACACCGGATTCCGCATAGGTTCTTGAGCGCCCGAGTATGGCCGGGGCATAAGGATAGGAATGGCTCGGTTGGGGCCGAGAGATAGGAATAGCTCGGCTGAGGCCGAGAGATAGGGGTAGCTCGGCTGAGGCCGAGAGATGAGGATAGCTCGGCTGAGGCCGAGAGTCAGGGATAGCTCGGCTAAGGCCGAGAGTTAGGGATAGCTCAGCTGAGGCCGAGAGTCAGGGATAGCTCAACTGAGGCCGAGAGTCAGGGATAGCTCGAATGAGACCAGAAGACAGGGATTAGCTCGGCTGAGGCCGGAGGAGGTGTTATAACTTGGCTGAGGCCAAGAGATGTTATAGCTCGGCTGAGGCCGAGAGATGTTATGGCTTTATTAAGAATAAAGAAGAACCTTGCATTTATAAATGGGCTAACGGTTCCATTATTGTATTTCTTATATTATATGTGGATGATATTCTCTTAAACAGGAATGATGTCCCTGCATTACAAGGAATAAAGACATGATTATCATCACAATTCACCATGAAAGATCTAGGAGAAGCATCATACATCCTAGGAATGAAGATCTATAGAGATAGATCTAAGAGGATGCTTGGTTTATCCCAATCTACGTACATTGACACCGTGCTAAAGAGGTTTAGCATGGAGAATTCCAAGAAAGGCTATCTTCCAATAGGCCATGGAATTCATCTTTCTAAGAAGGATTGTTCGATAACTCCTAATGAAAGAGAACGTATGAGTCGAATTCCATATGCTTCGGTAGTGGGATCGATTATGTACACCATGACATGTGCAAGACCAGATGTGGCATACTCACTAGGAGTAGTGAGTAGATACCAATCTGATCCAGAAGAAAAATACTGGCAAGTTGTTAAGACAATCCTTAAGTATTTGAGAAATACTAAGGACTAGTGGTTAGTCTATGGAGAGTTTGATTTGAAAGTGTATCGGGTTTTGTGTTTATCCTAAATGGTGGAGCTATTTGATGGAAAAGTTTCAAGCAACATACAGTGGCAGATTCAGTGTGCAAGGCAGAGTACATCGCTGCATCAGATACCGCGAAAGAAGCTGTGTGGCTGCAAAAGTTTATCTTTGAGCTTGGAGTGGCACCTTCCATAGATGGACCAGTCCTGTTGTACAGTGACAGCATTGGTGCCATAGCTCAAGCAAAGGAACCACGAGCACATTAGCGCACCAAACACATACTGCGCCGGTTTCATCTCATTCGAGAGATTGTAGAACGAGGTGATATAAATCTTCAGAAGATTGACGGAAAGGAAAACCTAGGTGATCCATTTACTAAAGTACTCAGCATCAAGGAGTTTGACGATTATAAATTGAAGATGTGTATTAGATACTGTAATGAGTGGCTTTAGGCTAAGTGGGAGTTTGTTGGAAATTGTGTCCTAAAGCCAATCATTTGATGATTATGCTAATGTAAATTGTATATAAATTAATATATTAATAAAAGTTATTTGGCAGTTTATTCATTACAAGAACATCTTCTTAAAACTCCTAATAGTAATGAAGCCCTCAGGATCTTCCTTCACGATAAAGGAGGATTTATCTTTGAAGGTCCTTAAAAGAGTTCGCGACCAAATGATATACTATGACAGGGCCATAGTACTATCAAATATAGGATGTTGTATATCATATTTGTTGGTTATCCTCTTAACCAAGGAGTGTAGAGACACTGGTATGACATACAGGTGAAAGTGTATGAGTACATTTCACCGAACGTGACTCATTTCTAGATACTATGCTGTCAAGAGTTAATCCGAAAAGATATGGGTATAAGTATCCTTTAGACCTGAAGATCACAACCGGTGACTTGCAAGCAACTAATTGTACTTAAGTACCGAACCATCTGGATTTTTAATCCAGCTACGAAAGGTTACTGGGTGCAGTCAGGTACTTGTGGTAGTCAGTTGTGAATCAAGATGAAATTTGACATATCCCATTAAAAAGATAAATGCTTATCTTTCAACTTAGCAAGACCTTGGCTAAGGCACTTCATGTGAAGGTCACATGATCTCTAAAGTTGAAATCACTTTATGAATTTGCTGTTTAGAGTTGATAGGCTCTTAAGCCATCCTTAGCATTTGTGGTCAAGAGGATGAATTATATGGTAACTATTTCTTAGGGTTCTTGGAGTTTGCTCGGCAACTCTTCGACCTATCTAGACGTCGGGTTCCTTTGCTAGATGGGCACATCGATTAGTATAGAAAGTTATTCCTATGCTACCGGCTTAGGTTTAAACCTAGAGAGTCACACGCATAGAAGTTTCCTAGGACGATCTATTTGCTAATCAATGATTAAGAATAGTATATGATTTAATTAATCAATTTGATTGATTGAATTATCTCAATTGGGTTAAGTTCAAGTGAATAAGATTCAATTTGGTTTAAGTCTATTAGAAGGACTAGTCAATTTCAAATATTGATTTGAAATTAGACTTGATTTGGATTTAAATAGATTCAGGACTAGCCAATTTGATTTGGGCTAGGACCATGACTTATGTAGGTTCAGTCCAATAAATTCAAATTAGCTTAAACCAAAACCGAACCCAAACCCCTCGCATAAGGGTCTCACATGATAACTTGATTAAATTCTCACATAGGATTTAGTATATTAATTTTCTTCAAACCATTTTCATTGGAATTCTAAGTGTTAGAATTCATGTGGAATTAATGTGCCTCTTTGAGTTAACCAACGATGGAATTCTAAGTGTTAGAATTCATATCTCTTTGGTTTTCACCGAACGTCGGAATTAACCAAACGTCGCATCTATTTGGTTTTCACCAAACATCGGAATTAATCAAACGCTGCATCTTTTGGTTTGGTGTCTCTTTGGTTTTCACCGAACGACAGAATTCTAAGTGTTAAAATTGAGCCTATAAATTAGAGGGCATTCTTCACCAGATTACAAAACAACAACACATGATATGTCGTGGATTGAAATTCTAAAGAGTTAGAATAGAAAATCCTGGTGATTCTGGTGTTAGCAAAACGTTTGATGGATCTTGGAGGAAGAATTCAAGTGGGAGGATTCAAGATCAGCAAAGTCATTTTTCTATGAGCTAGTACTCCTGGGAATCCGATCATTTGGGGCTTCGCGTGGACGATACTAGAGGGCGGACGATTGAATGGCTGCAGAGCACAAAAGGATTTACCCATTGCCCTTAAGGTAAGTGATGTGATCCCTAGATCTTAAGGCATGCTTCAAGACAAGAAGTATGACTTATTACCTTGAAGATCAAGATATGATCTTGATGATTTTATTTATATGCATATTTTAGATCAAACAATCCTATATATAAGGCAAAGATATGATCTTGATGCATGTTAGATAGATTAATATGTAATCTTTAAAATTCCGCATTGGTAATTGTTATCAAATTATTAAATGTGCATGCCTCGGAGTTTATTTCTCCTTACACATAATAATACTTATATAAGAATAATAGATATAATATCAAAGCAGAATGTTATTCTCTTAAGACCTACAGGTAATACATTGAAACAAAATAATAAAAAATAAAAATTTTGAAACCTGGTTTTAATGACATACATATGCACATATGTATTCCTTAAAAGGAAAATCATAAATAAATCAACATTGTCATATACATAAAAACTAGCTATAAAGCTACTAAAATTGAAATAGAAATAAATGCAAAATGATATAATTAAATATAAATTATGATACATAATTTACTAATTTTTCTTTCGAAGCAAAACCTTCACTTCTTGTAATAAAAGGATTCCCACACTATTAAAAATTTAGCTCAACGATGTTTCTAATAGGCTGCAACGTTGCTTGAGTGACTTTCTTACATTATCATTATCACCTTAGAGAACTTTTGAATTGTATTGATAAAGGAATGCTAGTTTAAGATACCATGCATCTCTGCCTTATCTCTAACCTTTATTATAGCTTTATTTTAATTCCTTCTCCCCTCTCATTTAGTGCTGACATTAATTTTTAATAAATATGGAGTTATATTTTATCTAACTTTTTTTTACTCAAAAAATAGAGGAGATAAATGCATCTATGATTCCAGGACTTTGACGTCAATACAAAGAAAATGCATGTAAGAGAAGTTATAGGTAGCTAAGAAAAAAGTATATTCTAATTCATGTCACATTTTTGAAAAAAAAAAACAACAAATTCTAGGAAAAGAACAAATTTTTATATGGGATAATTTTTAAAAAAAGACATTTGTTGCCCAGATCTAGCAACCCAAGAGGGGGGTGAATTGGGATTCTTAAAATTTAAATAGGATATCAAGATTGTGCACTTATATTTCTTTTGCAAATAAGTAACGTGGAGTGAAGTGAATCTAATATGCAAACAATCACAGAAAAATTTCATAATCAAACACACAATATTTATAGTAGTTCGGTGCCAACCTTGCACCTACATTCACTCCCCAAGAACACCTTAAGAATTTTCACTAATCGCCACTAGCCAACCTAGCTAGCACACTTGTTTACGGGCACAAGTAAGCCTTACAAATACAAATCCGAGTAGAATCATGTTCCACAACTGTAAAACAAATCAAAGCATAAGTAATATAATGTTTGATACAAGATGCTCCTAATAAATGAGCAAATTAAACAATAAGAATACTTACCAACTTGAAGAGCCTGATCCGAAGTGGCTTCTTGCTTTAATGGCGCAGCAGCAAATGAGAAGCCTTCAAGGTAGCTTTGAATACTCTTCAATGAGGGTAGATAGAGCTTTAATATCACTTCAAGAAATCAGCAATAAATGAACTCCGGTGGCTTGAAAATAATCAAAGCAATACTCCAACACTCCTCTAATAAATCTCTCTTTCAAATAAATTTTCTCTCAATATTTTCCACTGATATTTTTCTATTTTTTTTTCAAAAACACTATCTTGTATATTTCTCTTTTACACTATTTTTTTTCTTTAGAAATATTGTTCATCTTCACTATTTATAACAAAACATCAAAAAATAGCCGTTGTGAGATAGAGGACAAAGATAGAGAGAGCACAAATTTTTTTTTTGCTCAAGTAGGCAAAAATAGGATTTGAAATGGTAACAGCCATGAAGCAGCATTCCAAAAATCAAAAACCAGCAAGCCAGAGGAAAATTGACATTCCAACTTGGATTCCAAAAAGCAACTAGCCAAATGAAACCTTTAAGCTTAGCATGCCAAAAAGCAACCATTAGCATGCTAGAAAAATTTGCATAGGGAGCTGGCAGGGAGCATTTCAAAAGTAGCATGCCAATCCCATCAATTAGAATTGCAAGAATAAGTCATAGGGAATCGGTAGAGACCATATCAAAATTAGCATGCCAACTCCAACAATTAGAATGCCAAGAGTAAGTCACAGGGAATCGGCAGAGACCTTTTCAAAATTAGCATGCCAACTCCAACAATTAGAATGCCAAAAGTAAGGCACAGGAAGTCGAGAAGGTGTTAAATAATTAGCATGCCAACACCAGAGACTATCATTCCATCTTCTGAAGTAATAGGGCATTCCCATAATCCAATCACAAGGAACCAGCTGTTAGATAAACAAATGCTAGCTAAGTAAGCCAGCAACCGAAGGCAACTAAAGGCAAACCAAAGGCAACCGACTATAGGCAACCAAAGGCAATCGAATATAGGCAACCAAAGGCAAACCGATGTCAAACCGAAGGCAACCGAATATAGGCAATCGAAGGCAAACCAATATTGATTCAAGATATCATATAATTATAAATAGGAACTTGTAAGATAATTGAATCCAATTCAAGACAATGCAAATATAATTAAACTTTAAAGTCATTTCGTAGAATGGATTATAGAACATAGAATGTATTAAAAAATCATCTAGTGAGTTTAACATTTAAGAGTAATATAATGATAGCAAGCATATTTATACAATACTGCATTACCTTACATTATGAATCACACTGTACCTTAGGCTAAAGGAAGTGCATTGTTTCATGATGAATAGCCTGAAATTGATTGAACTTGATAGAGATAATATTAGCACAATACTTAATTATTTTGCATTTCATCAAAATCATTATGAGGTCAACAATCTTCCTTTTGGTGATGACAAAACCATTAAGTCTTTGATAAGAGATAAAAAATTCAATCAAAATATTCCTTGCAATTTTGAAGCATAAGACAGTGCATGCCAAAATATATGTAATGTGCCAAAATTTTGATTTTCAAAACATTATACCTTGCAAAGCTCCCCTTTGGTTTTGAAATAATGAAAATTTTCAAAAGAATTCATTTTATATTTCCAGAATGAAAAACCACAATAAAGTGTTTGAAGTCTTTAAAATTAGAGTGGTGAAGTGTATGCTTTCCATTTCTCCCATTCCATTTTTTAAAACAAGTTTTCAAGACATAACATTGAAATCAGAATGTATGCTTTCTATTTCTTCCCAAAAAAAAAATCAAAAATATGAGGTAATGTATGCATTTCATTTCTCCCCCAAAGAATTTTTTTTTAATATGAAGATTAGAATGTATGCTCCATTTCATTTCTTCCTATTTTTGTCATTAATCAAAAAAAAGGTGAAAGAGTTTGCATCTATCACTATATGTCTTTTCTTTAATGAATTGAATAAAGTATAGCAAGTAATGATAAGCATAAAATTTTTAACATTAAGCAATATTATGAAGTGCATATAAAGTTAAATAGATCTTGCAAACCATACAAACCAATCATTAATAACTTACAAGCCAATGCACACATTAGTCCTTAATGGTAAGCAGCAATTATACAATCCATACAAACATAAGAAACATAGTTTTAAAAAATATAAGTCCAGAATAATAGAACTAACATAGGCAGGAGTAGCATAAGCGGAAATCCATAAGCAGCATCAGTCAATGACTTCAACAAGAAGACAAAGAAGATCCACGAGAACATATGGAAGGATGGGATGACATCAAATGAGGGGCAGGTCATCGAGTGGGGTCTTCAACATTAGAAGACAACTGAGACATAAAAGATTGAATCTCTTGTTGCATATTGTAGCACTCAGCAATGAGCTTAGAATGATTGTCAAGAGCATGCTAGGCCTTCACAGTTTGCAATCTTAAAGAAGACATCTCATTACTTGCAATGCCAGCACTATCCAACAAGAATTCACATCCTTTCTCAGCTTGGCTAACTCGGCAAAGAAATTGGAAATGTCCATCATAGTACCATAATTGAATGCTTTTCGTTTAATGATGGTCACATTACATTATAAATCATATAAGTTTAATTTGATTTCACTTAGGATAGAAAACATTGAAGATATGTGGGGAATCATAGTAGTATCAGAAGAACAAGAAGATGAATTGTTGACAGATTCACCAAGAGAAACAACATTAGACATCCTATGAACAAAAGTATCCATATCATCACGGTCTATTTTGGTAACCATAGGATGACTTGGATGGAAAGGATTCTAAGTAGGCTATGGAACATTGGGTAGATTTAGTCAATGGTAGGATTGTTAATAAAGAGGGATTAATATTCACTAAGGTATTTTTGTTAAAAACTTTGTAAGCTATACTAGAAGAAGAGTAACCAAGAAAAATACCTTCATCAGATTTTGTATGAAACTTGTCAAGATTTGATTTTTATTATTCAATATAAAACATGACAACCAAAAACACAAAAATATGCAATGTTTGGTTTTCATTTTTGTAAAGCTCATAAGGGGTCTTTTTCAAAATAAGTCTAATCAAAGCTCGGTTTAAAATGTAACATGAGGTGTTAATTGCTTCTGCCCAAAAGTACTTTGGAAGATTGCTCCACACAATATGGTATGGGCCATTTCTTTCAAAGTTTGATTTTTTCTTTTTACAACCCCATTTTGTTGAGGTGTCCTAGGTGCAGAAAAATTATGATTAATGCCATGCTCGTTACAAAAACTTTCAAAGAGATGATTTTTAAATTCTTTTCCGTGATCACTCTGAATCGATAAAACTGAAACTCCCTTTTCACCCTTTTCATTTGTAATCTTTTTAAATAAATTTTGAAATGTAGAAAAGGCTTCATCTTTTCTAGCTAAAAATAAAATCAAGTAAATCGAGAGAAATCATCAATAATTACAAAACCGTAATGCTTACCTCCTAGACTTGTAGTTCTAGTCGGTCCAAATAAATCCATATGCAATAATTCCAATGGTCTATTAGTTGAAATCATATTTTTAGATTTAAATGAAACTCTAGTTTGTTTTCCTAGTTGACATGCATCACAAATCTTATCTTTTCAAAATTCAATTTTGGTAAATCTTTGACTAAATCCTTTTAAAGTAGTTTTGAAAGAAGATCCATGCTAACAAGCGTAAGTCTACGATGCCATAACCAACTCGATTCAACAATTTTAGCATTTATAGCAACTAGACAATCAAAGTCATGGTTATTTAAATCATTCAAATCAATAGTATAAACATTCGTATGCCTATGACCAATAAGTTCCATGCAATTATAAACAGGATTTGAAACAATGCAAACAGATGATTCAAAAATTACTTTAAAACCTTTGTCACATAATTGACAATACTTAATAAATTATGCTTTAAACCACTAACTAACAAAATTATCAATATATGTATAAGGTGAGACACTAATTTTACCAATGCCAATGATTTTACCTTGGCCATTATCTTCAAAGGTGACAATACCTCCATCTTTAGCTTCCAAAGTGATGAACTGTGATTCATCACCAGTCATGTGCTTTGAACACCCGCTATCAAGATACCATTTTTATTTAGATCCATGGGTTGAAAGACACATCTGCAAATATAATGTCAAGTCTTGCTCTTAGGTACCCAAGCTTTCTTGGGTCCTTTGGGGTTAGATAAAATGGTTCATTTTGGAATCCAAACCCTTCTAATACTATCACATGCATAAAACTTATGTCCCTTTAAACCATATTTAAAGCAAGTAATATTAGAAGATTGACCAGCATGTATAAAAATATTTTTCAAAGACTTTTATTTTTTAAGAGGATTGTATCCTAATCCTGCTCTATCAAAAATAGCTTTTTGGCTATCTAAAATATATTTAATTTTAAAAAACTTAAAGTAAATTTATCTACTATAGGTTTGAGTCTGTCAACTTCATTTTTAAATCTTGTTTTCTTTCTTCAAAGATTCATTTTCTTCAATATATTTATTATTTCTAAAACTAGGTTTTGCATTTATTTTTTAAATCTTTATTTTTGTAAATAAGGTTAGCAAAATTATCAACTAACTCATATAATGCCCCATGCAGTTCTTCAAATGAAAAATCATCAAGAAAACTTGGACTTACCTCCTAGTTGTCTGCCATGAAGCAAAGATTAGCTACTTCAGTCGTTTCATCTCCCTTGGAGCTTGAATTTTCAAAATCACTCCATATAGCCATCATTCTTAAATTTATTGGGACCTTTTTTTAGTTGTGGACATTCTGATTTAAAGTATCCTAGCTTCTTGCATTCATAACAGATAATTTCTTTATCCTTTTCTTTATTCCCATCTCCTCTTGTAAATGGTTTTCTTTTTTCTCCGAACTTTTTTCTTTTCATGAATCTCTTAAACTTTCTAGTAATGAGGACCATGTCCTCATCATCACTGTCATCCTCAGATTTATCCAACTCTTCCTTTTGTTCAAAAATTTTAAGAGCCATAGTCCTTCTTCTCTTTGACTCGTCCTCATCATATGTGCTTAATTTGAAGTTCATGAGTTATTAAGGATCCCAACAATTCTTCCAAGGGTGAAACATTAAGATCTTTGCCTTTTGAATAGCAATGACTTTGGCCTCCCAAGACCTAGGCAAAGATCGCAATACCTTCCTCACAAGATCAGCATTGTATATGATTTACTAAGGCTTTTAAGCCCATTTATAATGTCAATAAATCTAGTAAACATTTCAGAAATTAATTCAATAGCATCCATTTAAATAATTCATATTTATGGACAAGCATATTTATCTTAGATTCTTTTACTTGATTAGCTAGTACCCTCATGGGTAACCTCTAATCTATCCCAAATCTCTTTAGCAGATAAACATGTAGATATGCGATTAAATTTATTTACATTTAATGAACAATATAAAACATTCATTGCCTTAACATTGAGCTGTGCAAATTTTTTATCATGTTTATCCAATTCTATTTCTGGTTTAGGAATCTCCATGTCATTTAATCTTACTGTGGGTGTGTGTGGACCATTTACTATGATACTCCATAGGTCATAGTCAAGTGCTTGAATGAAAATTTCATTCTAGCTTTTCAATATTCATAATTTGTGCCATTAAATAACGGTGGCCTATTAGTGGATTGTCCCTCACTCAATAAGGTTGCCACAATCTTTTACTCAAGCTTTTTAGGGCTTAACAACAAGAGCACCTGCTCTGATACTACTTGTTGCCCAAATCTAGAACCCAAGAGGGGGGGGGGGGTGAATTGGGTTTCTTAAAATTTAAATCTGATATCAAGAATGTGCACTTATATTTCTTTTACAAATAAGTAACATGAGTGAAGTGAATCTAATATGTAAACAATCATAGAAAAATATCATAATCAAACACACAATATTTATAGTGATTCGATGCCAACCCTACATCTACATCCACTTCCCAAGAACACCTAGAAAATTTTCACTAATCACCACTAGCCAACCTAGCTAGCACACTTATTTTCGGGCACAAGTAAACCTTACAAATACAAATCCGGATAGACCTTTACCCAATCACGTTTTACAACTGTAAAATAAATCAAAGCACAAGTAATAGAATGTTTGATACATGATGCTCCTAATAAATGAGCGAATTAAACAATAATAATACTTATCAACTTAAAGAGCTTGATCCGAAGTGGCTTCTTGCTTTTATGGCGCGGCAGCAAATGAGAAGCCTTCAAGGTAGCTTTGAATACTCTTCAATGAGGGTAGATGGAGCTTTAAGACCACTTCAAGAAATCAGTAATAAATGAACTCCAGTGGCTTGAAAATAATCAAAGCAATACTCCAACACTCCTGTAACAAATCTCTCTTTCAAATAATTTTTCTCTCAATATTTTTCACTAATATTTTTCTGATTTTTCTTTTTCAAAACACTATCTTGTATATTCCTCTTTTTCACTATTTTTTTCTCTTTAGAAACATGGTTCATCTCCACTATTTATAACAAAATCAAGAAATAGCCATTGTGAGATAGAGGAGGGAGAGAGAGAGCACAAATTTTTTTTTGCTCAAACAGGCGAAAATAGGATTTGAAACGACAACAGCCGTGAATCAGCATTCCAAAAAATCAAAAACCAGCAAGCCAGAGAAAATTGACATTCCAACTTGGATTCCAAAAAGCAACCAGCCGAATGAAACCTTTAAGCTTAGCATGCCAAAAAGCAACCGTTAGCATGCAAGAAAAATTTGCATAAGGAGCTGGCAGGGAGCATTTCAAAAGTAGCATGCCAATCCCATCAATTAGAATGCCAAGAATAAGTCACAGGAAATCGGCAGAGACCATTTCAAAATTAGCATACCAACTCCGACAATTAGAATGCCAAGAGTAAGTCATAGGGAATCGGCAGAGACCATTTCAAAATTAGCATGCCAACTCCAACAATTAGAATTCCAAGAGTAAGTCACAAAGAATTGGCAAAGACATTTCAAAATTAGCATGCCAACTCCAACAATTAGAATGCCAAGAGTAAGGCACAGGAAGTCGGCAGAAGGTGTTAAATAATTAGCATGCCAATACCAGAGACTAGCATTCCATCTTCTGAAGTAATAGGGCATTCCCATAATCCAATCACATGGAACCAGCTGTTAGATAAACAAATGCTAGCTAAGTAAGCCAGCAACCGAAGGCAACTGAAGGCAAACTGAAGCAACGAATACAGACAACCGAAGGCAACCGAATACAGGCAACCAAAGGCAACCGAATACAGGCAACCAAGTCAAACCAAAGGCAACCGAATATAGGCAACCAAAGTCAAACGAAGGCAACCATATATAGGCAACTGAAGGCAAACCGATATTGATTCAAGATATCATAGAATTATAAATAGAAACTTGTAAGATAATTGAATCCAATTCAAGACAATGCAAATATAATTAAACTTAAAAGTCATTTTGTAGAATAGGCTGTAGAACATAGAATGTATTAAAAAATCGTCCAAGTTTAACATTTAAGAGTAATATAATGATAGCAAGCATATTTATACAATACTACATTACCTTACATTATGAATCATACTGTACCTTGGGCTAAAGTACATTATTCCATGATGAATAGCCTGAAATTGATTGAATTGATTGAGATATATTAGTATAATACTTAATTATTTTGCATTTCATCAAAATCATATGAAGTCAACAACATTCATATGAATAAAATATCATTTAATATAACCGAGTTTTTAAGTTCCTAAAGTAGCACTTTCGTTGCACCGTATATGTTGGATATAACGAAGCTTCATAACTTCCCCTCCTCTATTTTAATTAATAATTAGCTGTAATAAATCAATTTAATTTAACTATTAAAAATTTTTATATATCCATATAGGCCAAAAATATAGTGAATAAAAAGAAAATAATATCACCCAAAAAAAAGGTTAAATACCGTTTCTATATATAAAATAAAAAGAGTAACCCATATGGTATATTTTGCCACACTACCCTGTCACCATATTCCACGCCTCCAGCTTATCAAAACCCAACTTCTTCACACTGCCGTACCGAAACGAAGGCATTTCAGGTAGACCGAAACTTCTGTATATTCTTTCATTAGCATCATGGCTTACTTAAATTAATTAACCATATGGGCTTAATTAATTAACCAGTGTTGTAGTCCTTGGAGCTTATAGGTTATCTTTTTTAAACTCTGTGAATCCCGCGCTTTACACGACGAGTCCAGTACGCCACCGCCGGAAGGGGTAAGGGACAGGGCTTAGAGGTCTTCCAATACGCCACCGCCGGGAAGGGCAAGGGCCTGGGCTTAGAGGTGGAGAAGACGGAGAAAATTAATGTCAGGATAAAAAGATAAGGCGTGACCTCTTTATTCACGATCTCCGCCAGCTGGACCTCTTAATTATGTATTACTTATTTGTAAGCAATAACTTCTCGGACTGAGGCCAAATTTAATATTATATATATATATATATATACACGCGCAAGACATAAGGAAAAGAAAACAAGGTTTCTTCCAATTTTCCATCGTTATGGGGGAAAAGAGAATTGAAGACGTCCTTGGTCCATGCAGAAGGATTTCAACCTTGCCCACTCGCAAAACGACTTCAGCGGTCAGACATCTCTTCTATGCCTTCCCTTCGCTCTTTCTTGACATCTCTTCTATGCCTTCCCTTCGCTCTTTTTTTTTTCATGGCAAGAAACCTTTTGACATTTCTTGAATTCATACGATTTTCTTTTCCTTTTTCAATTTTCTTCATGACTTCAAGGTCTTTTTACCACAAACATCCAATTCTCTCTGTGGACTTCAAGAATTTTTTTTTTTTTTTTCCTCCTACTAGCTTGGATACCTGATCTGTTGTTCGATCTACCAAGAAAACAAGGTTGCTTTCACTCCCAACTTTCCATCGTCTTGACAGAGAAAGAATTGAAGACGTTCTTGGTCCCATGCAGAAGGATTTCAACCTTGCCCACTCGCATAACGACTTCAGCGGTGGTCAGACATCTCTATATGCCTTCCCTTCGCTCTTTTTCTCACCGCAAGAAACCTTTTGACATTTGTTGAATTCTTGAATTCATACGATTTTCTTTTGTTTTTTTAATTTTCTCCATGACTTCAAGGTCTTTTTACCGCAAACGTCCAATTTTTTCTATAACTTCAAGATTTTTTTTTTTTTCCTCCTACTAGCTTGGATACCTGATCTGTTGTTCTTACTACCAAGAAATCTTAATGTCCAATTTATCTTATTGGCTTAAATATATTTGTGAGAATTTGATACGTAAATATTTGATATGCATAGTGTTGACATCCCCTGTTCTTTCTCTCTCTCAGGGCTAATCTTCGATGAGTATGGCACGTTTTTAAGCCACCCTCCTGCAAAAGCCGATACAAAAATTCAAGCTTGCCCTGTCCCAAAGCCTCATTGCAACCAGGTATAAAGTTGACCCTTCTCAATATTTTCCGCGGTAATTGTTTTACAGCAAAGTTTCTTGAATCGATCACTTCTACCGTATGCAATCCATGCCCCAAACCTGCTTCACCACACACTTAAAAATAAATCTCTTGTACTTGGAAATAAATTCCCAGCATGCAAGGCTATATATTTCACATAATCAATTGAGATAAGGGTCAGCTTCTACTAAACTCTTGCTTATATCTCGATTTCTTAAAAAAAAAAAATAGTCTCACGTATCTAATTCTGGTTTTCCCAGGTGAAGCAGAGATATGAAGTCTATAATGCTAGTCATGGCCTTCATATTCTGAAACCAGATGCAAGCAAACATGCTCATGAAAAAAGGTTCTATGGAGATTGCAATGGTAGGCATGGCTTTCCCATTCTGAAGAGTTGTAAAACAACCACAAGCTCCATATACCTGATGATCACGATATACCTGATGATCACGAGGACTGTTTGCAACATAGTCAGGCAGAAATCATTCTAGAAGAATCTAGAAAACTGAGGGACTCGGCTGATCGTTTGTTGAAGGTTTGGTGAAATTTTATGCTGCTTTTTTTTTTTTTTTTAATTTGATCTCCGTTCCCATCCT
>UESW01001580.1:338785-386971 GCA_900491605.1 Calamus simplicifolius | reverse complement strand
AGGGGGCAGGTGCGAAGGGGTTCAGGGGACAATCCAATGAAAGTGTCATATCAAATTGTGTTTCAATAAAAGCACCATTTCTAATGGTGCTTCATGGTGGGGTGAAAAACTTCATTTTAAATTATGTTTTTCACTTAACCTTTTTTTTTTTTTGGTAAAAACTTTGGTTTGTACACCAAAGTTGTAAAACCGGTATCAAATGAAACCGGTTTTAAAAACAGCTCCCAATTCTCTTATTGTTACTGGTCAACATAACTATTTCATTTGTTGAAGGATTGGGTTGGGATGAGATGCTAGAGCTTTTTGATCTAAACTTGTTCAACTCATGATCTTAATGAATTTTGACAAATATCACATAAATGCTTCTAAAAAGAATTCCTTTAAGCATTGTAATTTTTCTGTTGGGTAATGGGCCAAAATACGCCTAAATATCCTAATGGGTCTTGAAAGCCCATCATCGCTCTTTAGTGTGTGAATGAGAAATTGCAGAGACATTTAGTCCCATATTGGAAAGAACAAGAAAGGAAGGTTTACTTATATGAAAACCACTTCCTTGAAGCTTAAGTTCCTTAGGCTCACCATAAGTGAAGAGCTACGCATCACCCTCGCGCACGTGCGTGTGCGAAGGGCGCAATGGGTGCTTTGTAGGTGCACTTCGCATCGTCGTGAGGAGCTTGAGGGGCTTTAAATTTTTTCTAGATCATGATGATCCGACGACGGTGGAGACTGATCGGATCAAGATAAGGGACTGAGATCAATTGATCGTTGATCGATCGGATGAACGGTCGAGATGTGGTGATCAAATCATGATCGCGATCACGATCCAACGGTTGACACCCATCGGTTGACCAGTCAACAGGACCGTCGGTTGACCAGTCAACAGGACGGTTGGTGATAAGGCATCCGTCCGATCGTCGGTTGGTGATAAGGCACCCATTCGATCGTCGGTTAGAGATAAGTCAACGGTCCGATCATGAAAAGGCATATCAAAGACATGCAACCGACTATCTGATAACGTGATCATCAGATCACGATGATGAAAAGGCTTATCAGGATAATGATAGACTTATCTGATCGGCTGATCTTCAGATCACAGCCATGAAAAGGCTTATCCGATCACCTGATCTGAAGATCACGGTGTCTAAAGGGCATATCAAGGGTGATAAGCCCTTAACCCTCACATCCTTTGATTTTAAAATTTAAATTAAATTAAATTCGTAGGGTTGCTTCCAAAGGGTACCTAAAACCTATAAATAGGACCCTAGACCTAAGCATTTCAATCATCTCAAGCCATTCCGAATTGAGTTCAATCTGAATCAATTCTAGTCTTCTCCTCTCTTAGGTATTGCATACTTTCCTAAGGGTAGTATAGCAATAGTGCATTGAAAAGAGAGTAGCATTCTTGGTTCGATATTTTTGATGAATTGTAGTGCTGCTTTCATCAGAAGGAAGGAGACTGTTGTATCCTAGGAGACAATCGTCATACTGACCGTAAGCACATTGCGGGATGAAATTATCTTAAGGACATAGAGTATAACTCTAGCCTCAGTCTGATCAATTAGGTAGCAACCATCTGCCAAACACCCACCAACAATCTTAAGACAATTTTCGTGCTATCGAAGTGCTGCTGCAGATGGCTACTATGACGACATCAGTTCAAGCCGAGAGATCGGAGAAATTCTCTGGCACAGACTTCAAGAGGTGGCAACAGAAGATGCTGTTCTACCTCACAACTCTGAACCTGGTCAGAGTGCTAAATGAAGATCCGCCTGTCCTGAAGGAAGGGGAGACCGACAAGCAAGTTATTGCTACGGTGGAGGCATGGAAGCACTCAGACTTTCTTTGCAAGAACTATATCCTGAATGGTCTGGATAATATCCTGTACAATGTGTACAGCAGTATTGCTACTGCCAAGGAGTTATGGGCATCCCTGGATAAAAAGTACAAGACAGAGGATGTTGGACACAAGAAGTTTGTGGTTGGAAGGTTCCTAGACTACAAAATGGTCAACCACAAAACTGTTATGGAGCAAGTCCAAGAGCTTCAGATCATCCTGCATGAGATACATGCAGAGAGAATGTCTCTCAGTGAGTCATTTCAGGTAGCTGCTATCATAGAGAAGCTACCACCACTATGGAAGGACTTCAAGAACTACCTGAAGCATAAGCGGAAGGAGATGGGACTTGAAGACCTAATTGTCCACTGGAGGATCGTGGAGGACAATAAGAGCCAAGACAAGAAGACAGGAGAACAACTTACTGAGCCAAAGGCCAACCTCATAGAAGGAAGAAAGAAACGCAAGTTTCCAGGCGAAGACTTTAAACAGAAGAAGGGCAATCCTAAGAAATATAAATTCAAGGGAAAGTGCTTTGTGGAAAGCAATGACATAAATCCAAGGACTGCCGTTTCAAGGATAAAGAAAGGAAAGATGTCAATATTACTGAAACCCTATCCAAAGAGGTATCCGAGATGATGCTGTCGGCTGTTGTATTTGAAGCAAACATGGTTGACAAAGCAAATAAATGGTACATCGACACTGGAGCTACCAGACATGTCTACTATGATAAGAGTATGTTCTCATCATATACTCCTATCAATGGTAGAAATTTGGTCATGGGTAACTCCGCTACATCCAAGATAGAAGAACTTGGCCGCATCGTTATGAAGATGACATCTGGCAAGGAGCTTCTATTGAATGATGTGCTACATGTCCCTGACATCCGGAAGAATCTTATATTAGGCTCTCTCCTAAGCAAACATGGCTTTAGGATAGTCTTTGAGTCTGATAAATTTGTATTCACTAAGGGGGAGATATTTATTGGTAGGGGTTCCTTGAATAATGGATTATTCAAGGTGAATGTAATGACTGTACACAGAAACCTTGAAATAAATAAAGCTTCTTCTTCTGCTTATATGGTTGACTCTTCTTGTCTATGGCATGATAGATTATGACATGTGAATTTTAATTCATTACGAAAATTAATGAAATTAGAATTATTACCTAATCGTGAAATCGATCCACATTACAAGTGTGAAGTGTGTGTTGAAGCTAAGTTAGCAAAAACACCATTTCCATCAGTTGAAAGAAATACTAAATCTCTTGACTTAATTCACAGTGATCTATGTGACTTAAAGTCAGTTCAAACTAGAGGAGGTAAAAAGTATTTTATAACATTTATTGATGATTCAACTAGATACTGCTATGTGTATCTACTAAAGTCTAAGGATGAGGCCTTAGAAATGTTTAAATGTTATAAGAATGAAGTTGAAAATCAACTTGGGAAAAAGATTAAGGCCATAAGGAGTGATAGAGGTGGTGAATACGATGCACCTTTTGACGAATTCTGTCAAGAGCATGGCATTATTCATCAAACTACTGCTCCTTATTCTCCCCAATCTAATGGAATTGCGAAACGTAAAAATCGTACATTAAAAGAAATGATGAATGCTATGTTAATAAATTCTGGTACACCACAAAATTTATGGGGAGAAGCAATTCTCTCAGCAAATCATATTCTTAATAAGATACCTCTTAAGAAGAAGGAAATTACTCCATATGAGTTATGGAAAGGAAAGAAGCCTTCTTACAATTACTTAAGAGTGTGGGGGTGTCTAGCTAAAGTAGCTATTCCGGACTCCAAAAAGGTCAAAATAGGACCTAAAATTGTTGATTGTATATTTATCGGTTATGCACATAATAGTAGTGCTTATCACTTTCTTGTGTATAAATCAGATATAACTGATATACAGAAAAATACAATCATGGAATCAAGGAATGCAACATTCTTTGAAGATATATTTTCAAGTAAAAGGAAATTAGAAATAAGTTCAAATAAAAGAACTTATGATGATAATACTGCTAGTAGTAGTCATCAGGAAGAATATCCTGAAGATGAACCCAGACGCAGTAAGAGACCAAAAGTTGCAAAGTCTTTTGGTCATGATTATGTAACTTATATGTTACAAAATCAACCTCAGACATTCAAGGAGGCAATGTCTAATCCAGAAGCACCCTTTTGGAAAGAAGCTGTCAATAATAAAATTGAGTCCATCATGCATAATCATACCTGAGAGTTGGTAGACTTACCATCTGGTATGAAACCTTTAGGGTGCAAGTGAATCTTTAAGAAAAAGCTAAAGGCTGATGGATCAATTGACAAGTATAAAGCCAGATTAGTGGCTAAGGGCTTCAAACAAAAAGAAGGTATAGACTTCTTTGATACCTATTCACCAGTAAGTAGAATAACATCTATAAGAATGTTAATCGCTTTTGCAGCCATTAACAATCTTGAAATTCATCAAATGGATGTTAAAACTGCTTTTCTGAATGGTGAATTAGATGAAGAAATATACATGGAACAACCTGGGGGATTTATTGTTCCAGGACAAGAAAAGAAGGCGTGTAGACTTGCTAAATCCTTATATGGATTAAAGCAAGCACCTAAGCAATGACATATAAAATTTGATAATGTCATGTTATCAAATGGATTCAAAATAAATGAATGTGATAATGTATATATGCCAAAACCCTGCTTGAAGGGTATGTGATAATCTGCTTATATGTAGATGACCTGTTAATCATTGGTAGTAATACAGAAATGATTAAATAGACAAAGAAAATGTTAATCAAACATTTTGATATGAAAAATATGGGTGTTGCAGATGTTATACTAGGGATTCGAATCACTAGAACATCTGAAGAAATAATATTATCTCAATCTCATTATATTGAGAAAATATTAAATAAGTATAAAAAGTATGATACTAGCCCGGTGAAAACACCTGTAGATGTTAAACTACATTTGGCTAAGTATACTAGAGAACCCATATCTCAATTGGAATACTCACGTATAATTGGTAGCTTAATGTATGTCATGAATTGCACTCGTCCTGACATAGCATATGTTGTCAATACGTTGAGTAGATTTACAGTAACCCAGGTCTAAATCATTGGACAGCTCTAATAAGGGTATTAAGATATCTGCGAGATACCCTAAGTTATGGATTACATTATTCAAGATATCCAGCTGTATTAGAAGGATACAGTGATGCAAATTGGATATCTAACACAGAAGATACAAAATCCACAAGTGGATATGTATTCACCTTAGGAGTAGGTGATGTGTTATGGAAATCTTCTAAGCAAACATGTATAGCTCGATCCACTATGGAATCTGAGTTTATTGCCTTAGAAAAGGCAGCTGAAGAAGCAAATGGCTTTGAAACCTTTTAGAAGATATTCCATGTTGGTCAAAGCCTGTGTCTGCATTATACATACATTGTGATAGTCAATCGATAATTTGCAGAGCACAGAATAAAATGTATAATGGTAAGTCTAGACATATACGTCGCAGACATAATACCATTAAGCAGTTACTTGAAATTGGTGTAATTTCTATTGACTATGTTCAGTCAAAGAAAAACCTAGCGGATCCATTAACAAAGGGGTTACCAAGAGATCAAGTAAACTGTTTATCGAGGGGAATGGGTTTAAAACCTATAACTGAAAAATCTTCATAGTGGATACCCAACCTAGCTTACTAGAGATCTCAAGATCTAGGTTCAAAAGGGACAACTAAATTATGAAGAGACTTGATAGCACTAAGGATGTACAATCCTACTCATTCCTATGATAATTGGTGCTACCTGCTAAAGGTACTAGGATAAGCATTGCTTTTAATGATTCTTATGGCATGAACATTTATGTGGGGTATAGCATGATACTCTTAATAAGAATCACCTATGTGAGTGTGAACTGGGCCAATTCTATCAGAATTTTAAAGTTTAATTCTCTGAAGCACTTATGAGACCAGGAGTTGTTCGGGGCCAAAATGAACACAACCATGAGAACCAAAAGAATGCTCGGGAAGAAGTTGTGTGATTGTTATTGTCTTAGTTTACACAAAACGCTAAAAGGTTTAAGACATCATGTTCACCTTTTAGCAAGTAAACTCGATAACAACTCACTAAGGAAGGTTTAAAGCCACAAGCTACCTATCCCGATACAACTTCATCCCATTATACTCTCTTTAGTGTGTCTGCATATTCATTTGCATTAAAATCCTTTTATGTGGGGGTTTGCCTTTGCTGATCTTTGATGATCATTGATCTAAGTCCAATTTCCATTCATGTGGGGGATTGTTGGGTAATGGGCCAAAATACGCCTAAATACCCTAATGGGCCTTGAAAGCCCATCACCGCCCTTTAGTGTGTGAATGAGAAATTGCGGGGATATTTAGTCCCATATCGGAAAGAACAAGAAAGGAAGGTTCACTTATATGGAAACCACTTCCTTGAAGCTTAAGTTCCTTAGGCTCACCATAAGTGGAGAGCTTGAGTACGCATCACCCTGCGCACGCGATGTGCGAAGGGTGCAATGGGCACTTTGCATCGTCGCGAGGAGCTTGAAGAGCTTTAAATTTTTTCTAGATCATGATGATCCGACGGTGGAGACTGATCGGATCAAGATAAGGGGTTGAGATCAATTGATCGTTAATTGATCGGATGAAGGGTCGAGATGTGGTGATCAAATCATGATCGCGATCGCGATCCATCGGTTGACACCCGTCGGTTGACTAGTCAACAGGACCATTCGATCGTCGGTTGGTGATAAGGCATCCGTCCGATCGTCGGTTGGTGATAAGGCACATGTTCGATCGTCGGTTAGAGATAAGTTAACGGTCCGATCATAAAAAGGCATATCAAAGACATGCAACCGCCTATCTGATAACGTGATCATCAGATCATGATGATAAAAGGCTTATCAGGATAAGGATAGGCTTATCTGATCGACTGATCTTCAGATCACAGCCATGAAAAGGCTTATCCGATCGCCTGATCTGAAGATCACGATGTCTAAAGGGCATATCAAGGGTGATAAGCCCTTAACCCTCACATCCTTTGATTTTAGAATTTAAATTAAATTAAATTCGTAGGGTTGCTTCCAAAGGGTACCTAAAACCTATAAATAGGATCCTAGACCTAAGCATTTCAATCATCCAAGCCATTCCGAATTGAGTTCAATCTGAATCAATTCGAGTCTTCTCCTCTCTTAGGCATTTGCATACTTTCCTAAGGGTAGTATAGCAATAGTGCATTGAAAAGAGAGTAGCATTCTTGGTTCGATATTTTTGGTGAATTGTAGTGCTGCTTTCATCAAAAGAGACTGTTGTATCCTGGGAGACAATTCTAGCCTCAGTCTGATCAATTAGGTAGCCATCATCTGCCAAACACCCACCAACATTTTCTGTCAAACCCATTCAAACCTATAATTTTCAAAATACTTGCCTTTCTACTTAGTAGATTAGCATCAGATGATGGGGTTAGGGTTAGAACAGCAGTTATATTTTTAAATCTATAAATCGATGGCTAACTTGATGGTAGCTTCAAATGGAGCAATCGTGTGAGCTAGGGAGAAGCCAAACAGCCCATAGAGATCATCTAAACATTCAACAGCATCAGACGACAACTTTTAGCAACGTGTCCACGGGAAAGCAATCGACCCATAGGCTTCATGAACTTGTTAGCTAAAAGTTGGCCGCAATTCAAATTCCGGGTCCCAATCGGCTCTGGGTCCAAAATTGTAGCCATTAAAAATTCAATATCTGGCTCTAGTCAACTCTTGTCCAGTGGGACGGCACGTAATAAACGAAGGCGGATTGGGAGAGCCTGGGTCTGGGTCTTGGGCTGGGGCTTTGTCATGGATCGGACGCTGGTGTTCGTCTACGGGACACTAAAGCGGGACTTCCCCAACTACGGCCTGATCGAGGACCTCATCCGGAGCGGCGACGCCTCCTTCGTCTCCGCCGGCCGCACCGCCGCCCGCCTCCCCCTCGTCGTCGGCCCCTGGGGCATCCCCTTCCTCCTCCCCCTTCCCGGATCCGGCCGCCGCGTCTCCGGCGAGCTCTTCGCCGTCTCCGCCCGCGGCCTCGCCCGCATCGACGACCTCGAGGGCACCCACCGCGGCCACTACGAGCGCCTCCCCGTGGCCGTCGTCCCCAACCCCGGCGGTGGAGGAGACGAGGACGAGGAGGCGGAGGCGTACTACGCGCACCGGAGATATGCGGCGGAGATGTGGAGGCGGAGCGGGGAGACGGGGCTCCGCGTGTATTCGGAGGAGGACGCGCTGGGATACGTTAGGCCTAACGAACGCCCGCGGGACACCACATTCCTCGGCCAAATTCGGATCTTTCTCGCTTCCGATAATTAGTAAGCGTTATTTTGGGTCTGCCTTCTCGGTTACAGTTGTCCGCATATATCTCTCTATGCGGGTTTTCTTTTTCGTTTAGGGGCATGATCGATTAATCGATCTCATCTTTGAGTCTTAACAAATTTGGGTTGGATATAAGCATGAAAATAAGGTCCAAAAATACTTCAAATCAGATTTATTATTTAGCAGATCCAAATTTGCCTTAAAAAAATAACGAAGCATTGGCTATTGATCATATCCGAATTTAGCTTAAATTTAAGCTAAAAATTGTTATCAATTGCTTAAAAATAACTAACATTTTTTTAATAATTAGATGTAATTATTTTTAATGTTATTTATTTTTACATAAATGTTTAAAAATTAAAAATTAATTTCGTCAACCTTGTTTTTGGATTGAATAAGTTTATGTGGATTAACCTAATTGAATTTTGCACTAGGCTTGGGCTTAGATCCTGTTGCTGCCAAATCACTTTTGATGAGCGCCGGGTGAGCTTAGATCTCTGCAGACCTTCGAGGATGTAGAAGGGTCACCGTCTCCTTTCCGGGGCCTAAAGAAAAGTCCCGGACCGATGATTCCGATGGGGACCCTTCGACGCCCAAGTTAGTGACTTGTATAACAGTAGAATTTTTTGATAAGAAAGTAGAGATTGAGTCCCCTCTTCCCGGGGATTGGGGTCTTTATATACCTGTTCGGAGGTCCCTCTTATCCTTCACTGGTAACAGCCGAGTAATATCTTCCGTTCTTCGTAGGTGGGCGTACTAACTGCTAAACGTATGTCATAAGAATGCCTCTTAATTTTTTGAAACCGTCTGTGACCTTAGTAATTGCCGGTTCATAATATTGGTGACCGCCCGTGATCCTGGTAAAGCCACGTGGAATTCCTTGCAGCAAGCAGACGCTTGTCGGCCTCTGCCGCCGAGGCCGACGCCGAGACGGGCGGAGTGCGCCGGATCGTGTGACATTGAGCTCGCGATTTCTTATCTCGTGGGTTGTATGGGTCCCAAGGTACAGCTGTTGGGGGGAGAAGGATGATGTTAAGTTAAAGCCAACTGTCCAGTGTCGAGTATAGAGTACTTGCGTGGCCCAGCTCATGCCCTTGGATGAGCTTGCATGGCACTGTTCACGTACAAGGCTCTGTTCACTTGCATGGCATTGTTAACGGCGAGGGAGCTTGGCAGCTTGGAGGTGTTGGCCATGGAGCTGTCGGCCATGGAGCTCTCGGCCTTGGAGCTGTCGGCCATGGAGCTCTCGGCCTTGGAGCTCTCGGCTATGGAACTATCGGCCTTGGAGCTGTCGGCCTAGGAGGTGCCGGTCTTGGAGATGTCGGTCTTTGGGGCCGACGGTCTTCGAGGTGCCGGCCTTGGGGGTGCCGGTCTTGGAGGTGCCGGCCTTGGAGGTGCCAGTCTTGGAGGTGTCGGTCTTTATGGCCGAAGGTCTTCGAGGTGCCGGCCTTGGAGGTGCCGGTCTTTGGGGCCGACGGTCTTCGAGGTGCCGGCCTTGGCGGTACCGGTCTTGGAGGTACCGGTCTTCGAGGTGTCGCCTTGGGGGTGCCGGTCTTAGAGGTGCCGGCCTTGGAGGTGCCGGTCTTCGAGATGCCGGCCTTGGAGGTGCCGGCCTTGGAGGTACCGGTCTTCGAGGTGCCGGCCTTGGAGGTGCCGGTCTTGGAGGTGTCGGTCTTTGGGACCGACGGTTTTGGAGGTGTCGGCCTTTGGGGCCAACAGTCTTCGAGGTGCTGGCCTTGAGGTGCCGGTCTTGAAGGTGCCGGCCTTGGAGGTGGTGCCGGTCTTGGAGGTGCCGGCCTTGGAGGTGTTGGCCTTTGGGGCCGACGGTCTTCGAGGTGCCGATCTTGGAGGTGCTGGTCTTGGAGGTGCCGGTTTTCGAGGTGCCGGCTTTGGAGGTGCCGGTCATGGAGGTGTCGGTCTTTGGGGCCGACGGTCTTCGAGATGCCAGCCTTGGAGGTGCCGGTCTTGGAGGTGCCGGCCTTGGAGGTGCCGGTCTTCGAGGTGCAGGCCTTGGGGGTGCCGGTCTTGGAGGTGCCGGCCTTGGAGGTGCCGGTCTTGGAGGTGCCGGTTTTGGAGGTGCAGGTTTTGGAGGTGTCGGCCTTTGGGGCCGACGGTCTTGGAGGTGTCGGCCTTGGGGTGCCGGTCTTGGAGGTGTCGGCCTTGGAGGTGCCGGTCTTGGAGGTGTCGACCTTTGGGGCCGTCCAAAAAATTTTTTATTCTTCATGGGGTCAACTGGCTCCATCAAATGCCCCCCACACTCCTTGAGCTTGCGTGCCCTGCATCAGCTAAGCAAAAGGAGTGTAGAACTTCAAGAAATTTTTTAGAGGCAAATTGATTACCTCACGCCCGCCACTGGAAGCAGCGTACTCTAACTTTTTTTGGGGGATGCTCGTCAGTTAGCCGTTGAGGCAAAGTTGAGGCCGTCGAGAACCTTTCGAACCCCGGGGGTGACCAGAGGGTGCTTGGGCCAGGCTCAGGTGCCTTTTTCTTTAAAGAAATTGGTCTTCTTCTGCAGGGTGGATCTGCCCCCCAGGAAAACTCTGTTGATTGGAATCCGCAGGTCTTGAGCTTGAGGGTGCCGACACGGAGCCGGTCTTGAGGTGCCGACGCGGAGTCGGTCTTTGGTGGTTTTCCTGTAACGCATCCAGACACTAATGAAAAGAAACTTTTTTCTCAGTGTAGTATACTTAGCTTTTTCGCAGCTGTTTGCCTTCGTGGGTCTTTGGTGCCGACACGGAGCCGGTCTTTGGTGCCAACGCAGAGTCGGTCTTTGGTGCCGACGCGAAGTCGGTCTTTGTTGCCGACATGGAGGCCGGTCTTCTGTGCCGACGTGGAGGCCGGTCTTTGTGCCTGGCTGGCCAGGGCTTTTTGGTGCCGATGCGGAGGTCGGTCTTCTGTTGTCTTTGGTGCCTGACTGGCCAGGGCTTTTTGGTGCCGACGCGGAGGTCGGTCTTCTGTGCCGACGTGGAGGCCGGTCCTCTGTGCCGACGCGGAGGCCGGTCTTTGTGCCTGGCTGGCCAGGGCTTTTTGATGCTGACGCGGAGGTCGGTCTTCTATGCCGACGTGGAGGTCGGTCCTCTGTGCCGACGCGGAGGCCGGTCTTTGTGCCTGGCTGGCCAGGGCTTTTTGGTGCCGATGCGGAGGTCGGTCTTCTGTGTCGACGTGGAGGTCGGTCTTTGTTGAACAGAGCGACCATTCGAGGAAGCAATGAAAAGACTTTGAAGAGCTATCTGTCAAGCGGGTTCAAATTAACGAAAGCAGCATATTACTGATAATACCGGTGTAAGTTGTCGGCGTTTCAAGTGTGTGGGAGCGATTTTCCATCTAGTTCTTCAACTCTGTACGCCCCGTGGTGAAGAACTTCTTTGATGCGGTACGGTCCTTCCCATCTCGGTGCCAGCTTGCCTCCTTCCGTCGGCTTTGATACTTAGCTCGTCTCAAACAAGGTCTTCCGGGCAGAATGTCTTGGGCCGTACTCGAGTGTTGTAGTATCTGGCCGCTCGTTGGCGGAAGGCCGCCATGCGAAGTTGTGCTTGGTCCCGCAACTCTTCCACTAGATCCAGATCAGCCCGCAGTTGATTTGGGTTGTTCTCTTTGTGGTATAGCTCTGTCCGGGGACTAGGGACACCTATCTCCACTGGAATGACTGCCTCGGTCCCAAAGACCAGGCTGAAAGGAGTTTCCCCTGTGGGGGCTCGTGGTGTCGTGTGGTATGCCCACAATACACTAGGGAGTTCTTCTACCCAGCGCCCCTTGCAGCCATCTAGGCGGGCTCTAAGTCCTTGGAGGATAGTGCGATTGGTCACCTCGGCTACGCCATTGGTCTGGGGGTGCCCCACAGAGGTGAACCGCTAATGAATGCCCAAGCCGCTGCAGAATTTCCGGAAGGCCGTGTTGTCAAATTATCGGCCATTATCTGTGACAAGGGTGTGCGGCAGTCCAAATCGACACACGACCGACTTCCAGAAGAAGGATCTTACTTTGCTTTCCGTGATTTTGGCGAGGGCCTCAGCCTCAATCCATTTGGTAAAATGATCAACTGCTACCACCAGGAACTTACGTTGTCCGGAGGCCGGAGGAAATGGTCCCAAGATGTCCATACCCCACTGGGCGAAGGGCCAGGGTGCGGCCAGGGGGGTTAGCGGGGACGCCGGCTAATGTTGAATATTAGCATGACGTTGGCAGCTGTCACACATTTTGACAAGCTCAGACGCATCCTCCTTCATTGTCAGCCAGTAATACCCTTGCCGTAGGGCTTTGTATGCGAGCGCCCTGCCCCTCAGATGGCTTCCGCATATACCTTCATGTATCTCCCGCAACATGTAATCTGCTTCGGTGGGGCCAACACACTTGAGAACTGGGTATAAGAACGACCTGCGATAGAGTTTTCCATCCATTATGAAAAACTTCGGAGTCCGTCTCTTGAGTTTCTTGGCTTCGGCAGGGTCTTCTGGGAGGGTACCGTTGGTAAGGTATCGGATGTAGGGTCCATCCAGGAAGGCTCCTGCTCAATTGGCAGAATTTCTCTCGCTGTGTCAATACTTGGGGCTTCTAGATGCTCCACATAAGCTTTTCCCAATGTTCCGTCAGCTGAGGTGGCGAGATGGGACAAGGCGTCGGCTCTAGCATTTTCCTCTCGGGGGATATAGCTAACACTGAAATATGCCAAGAAAGAAGCATGCGACGCTACCATACTTAGGTAGCGGGACATGATGGGATCTTTTGCTTCATACTCTCCCGCGATTTGGTCAGTGACCAGCTAGGAGTCAGTGAATGCCCTAAGGCGCTTCACCCCGAGCTCTCGGGCTAACTTTATCCCAGACAACAGAGCTTCATATTCTGCCTTATTATGGTGGCTGGAAAGAGGAAACGGAGTGCACACTCGGCTACGACTCCATCCGGGTTGGCCAAGATGAGGCCAGCTCCGTTCCCTTGAGAATTTGATGCCCCGTCTATATGCAGAACCCATTCATCGTCTCTGGTGTTGAAAGGTGAGGGGTCCGCCAAGGCCTCTTTGGGCTGCTCCTCGCCCCAAGTGCACTCGACCAAAAAATCTGCCAAGACCTGGGATTTCATGGCCGATCGAGGGCGAAAAGGTAGATCAAACTCGCCCAACTTGAGTGCCCACTTCGCCAACCGACCCGAAGTATCTGGGCGAGCGAGAATTGTCCTCAGAGGTTGGTTTGTGATCACTGCAATCGGGTGGGCTTGGAAGTATGGCCGTAGGCGCTGGGTAGACACGATCAAGGCAAAGATGATCTTCTCAATCTTCGAGTATCTGGTCTCCGCATCATGGAGCACCTTGCTTGTATAATACACCGGTTTCTGCATGCCATTGGTGTCCAGGCGGACCAATACAGAACTAACGACCTCGGGAGAAGCTGCGAGGTACAGAAGGAGTTCTTCTCCACTTATGGCTTGGATAATAGTGGCAGGGTAGAGAGGAATTCCTTTAGTCCCTCAAACGCCTTCTGACATTTTTCGTCCATTCGAATCCGTTGACCTTGCGGAGGGCCCTGAAGAAAGGCAGGCATCTCTCGGCAGACCTAGATAGGAAACGGCTCAAGGCCGCCACCCTTCCTGTCAGGCGCTGTACTTCTTTCTTGTAGGTAGGTGACCTCATGTCCATAATGGCTTGAACTTTGTCTGAATTTGCCTCGATCCCTCGGCGGGTCACCATGAAACCCAAGAACTTTCTGGCTGTCACTCCAAATGCACACTTGCGCGGATTCAACCTCATTTGGCATCGACGAAGGTTGTCAAAAGTCTCCGTTAGGTCGGTGATATGGTCGGTGGCGTGGACACTTTTGGTCAACATGTCATCTACGTATACCTCCATATTGCGTCCTATCTGGTTCTTGAAGACTTTATTCATTAGCCTTTGGTAGGTGGCTCCCGCGTTCTTTAATCCAAATGGCATCACCTTGTAGCAATACAGTCCCTTCTCAGTTATGAAGGAGGTGGCTTCCTCATCCACCGGGTTTATCCTGATCTGGTTGTATCCGGAGAAAGCATCCATGAAACTAAGGACCTCATGACCGGATGTAGCATCCACCAACTGATCGATCCGAGGTAAGGGAAAGCTGTCTTTGGGGCATGCTTTGTTGAGATCAGTGAAGTCTACACACATCCTCCAGCTCCCATTAGTCTTGCGAACCATCATCACGTTGGCCAACAACTCGGGGTAGTGAACTTCCCGGACATGCCCTGCAGCCACCAGCTTGCGAACCTCCTCGTCGATAGCTCTCTGTTTGTCCGGAGCGAAGCTCCTTTTCTTCTGTCGGACCGGCTGACACTCTGGCTTAAGGTTGAGCCGATGAGTGATTACTCCTCAAGGACGCCTGGCATGTCGGCGGCAGACCATGCGAAGACGTCGGCGTTGGCTTGCAGGAAGGCGAGGAGTCGATCGCGCGCCTCTTCAGGCAGTAGCGCCCCGACCTGGATGGTCCTTGTCGGTTCATCTCCTAAGGAAAAAGTCAGAAGGTGCTCGACCGGCTCCCCCCTCCCTCCCGGGTCTCGGGGGTCAAGCGGCCCAGAGGTCATTATCGACGCGGCCTCCAATGGACTGGGAGACAAGTGGTAGCACAACGGCGGTGGGCTTTGTTCTCCTTTCATTTCTTCGACTCCTTCATTGGTGGGGAATCTTACCAACAATCTCTTGGTGAATGACAGCATCTAGCATATTCAACCCTGGTCTCCCCAAGATGGCGTTGTAAGCCAGTGGGACCCGAACCACCAGGAAGTTTATGACCACCGTGCTTTGACGCGGCGATGTCCCAGCCGTGACAGGGAGGGAATTTCTCCTTCGGCGCTCAGAGAGTCTCCCGTGAAGCCCATTAAAGGCGTAGTGACAGGCCGAAGGGAAGACTCAGAGAGGTTCATTCGAATAAAAGCCTCATAGCTCAGGACGTCCACAAAACTACCACTATCAACCAAGATTCGTTTCACAGGATGCTTGGCTATGGTCATGGATACCACCACGCCATCGTCGTTTTTGTTGACTACTCCATCTAAGTCCTTTCCAAAGAAAGGAATTACGGGGTCTACTCCCTCCCGCTGTCTCTTTGAACTGCCGCCTGCCCCCAGGCAATCATGGCTATGGTCTTCTCCGTAGGGGCGTTGTCTGCACCGGCCTAAAGTGTAGGAGGCACCGCTGGGCCTGGAATAGGAGGGTTTCCCCTTCGGACAAACTTGCCCAAGTGACCCTGCTAGACAAGCTCTTCAATGGCCCTCTTTAGGTGGTGGCAGTCTTCGGTGTCGTGACCATAATCTCGGTGATACCGATAGTAGAGCTCTTTATTGCGGGGGGTCCCCGACCTCAGGGGGAGCGGACGCTTGAAGTAAGGTTCTTCCTCAATTTTCAGCAGGATGTGGGATATCGGAGCCATGAGGGGAGTGAATTGCTCCTTAGGAACAAGCATCTGTGGCCGACGATCTGGGCAGTGAGGGGGCTCAGTCTTTCGAGGTCGTACTCCGGCCTGCTCGGTGGGCATTGGTTTCTTGTTAGGATTCTTATCAGCCTCCCTCCTGGAGGAATCTGCCTCGTCCGCACGGATACATTTTTGTGCTCGGCTTAGAAGTTCGGCATAAGAGCTCGGGGGCTTCTTGTCTAGTGAATAGGTGAACCTGGAAGGACGAAGTCCCCGCTTTAATGCCAAGGTGGCTACGGAATCATCTAGATTATATACCTCCAGCGCTGCGTCCTTGAACCAGGCGACAAAGTCTTTTAGGGTCTCGCCGCTCCTCTGCTGGACAGCAAATAGACTATCCGCCACTCGTGGGATCTTCCGGCTTGCATTAAAGTGGGCCAGGAAAGCTCGCTCGAGATGACGGAATGAATTGATGCTGTGTGGTGGCAGACGGGAATACCATGCACGTGCCGCCTTTCGGAGGGTGGCCAGAAAGGCGACACATAGAAGGGAGTCTGTCGCTCCCTGGACCTGCATAAAGACCTTGTAGCTCTCCAGGTGATCCAATGGGTCCGTCGTGCCGTCGTATGGATCCAGTTGTGGGAGACGGAAACGGGGCGGGACTGGTTCCTCGATGATCTGCCAGGAAAGCGGAGGGCGATGGTCGTAGTCCGCTCCATGAGGATTGGTGATCCGGCGGCTAAGCTCCTCCAACCGTCGGTGATACTCATCGAGCCGCCGGGTAGTCTTCCGCTGGGCGTCGTCTGTAGAAGAATCAGAGGATGAAGCTGGGGCAGGCCGCCGAGGTAAGGAACGCGCCCATCTGGATCCGTCTCGGTGTCGATAGGAGCGACCAGAATGACGGGAATGGGACCGCCGTCACCCTGAGGCCTCTCGAGGATGGGGCTCAGGAGGCGAGCGATGAGAAAGGGACCGTCGCCGTTTTGAGGCCCCTCGGCGATGAGGTCCCGAAGGCGAGCGGGAGAGAGACCGTCGTCGCTTTGAGGCATCTTGACGATGGTCTCCCGAAAGCGAGTGATGGGAGGCCTCGGGCGGGGTCCCGCCCTGATGGGATAGAACTGTCCCCCGCACCCGTTCGCTGGGCAGAGGGAGCTGAGGTGCGGCTACAAAGTAGCGTTCCTGCAATCCCCGTACCACCGCCGCTAGGTTCTGAACTTGGTGAGATAGAACCTCCAGCCGGTCAGGCTGGCTCATCTGGGCGGGGGGCGGAACACGGAGGTTGGCCTCCGCTTGTTCAGCCCGCGGAATGCGCTCCACGGCTTGACTGGTGGAAGCCTCCTATGCTTGTGTGGTCACCATCGTCTCTTTCGCAGAATCGGAGTCTGTCACAGGGAGAACTAGCGCCCCCCTTCTTGGCGCGCCAATCTGTTGCTGTCAAATCACTTTTGATGAGCACCGGGCGAGCTAAGATCTCTGCAGACCTTCGAGGATGTAGAAGGGTCACCGTCTCCTTTCCGATGCCTGCAAGAAAAGTCCTGGACCGGTGATTCCGGTGGGGACCCTCCGACGCCCAAGTTAGTGACTTGTATAACAGTATAATTTTTTGATAAGAAAGTAGAGATTGAGTCCCCTCCCCCCGGGGATTGGGGTCTTTATATACATGTTCGGGGGTCCCTCTTACCCTTCATTGGTAACAGCCGAGTAATATCTTCCGTTCTTCGTAGGTGGGTGTACTAACTGCTAAACGTATGTCATAAGTACGCCTCTTAATTTTTTGGAAATCGTCTGTGACCTTAGTAATTGCTGGTTCATAATATTTGGTGACTGCCCGTGATCCTGGTAAAGCCACGTAGAATTCCTTGCAGCAAGCGGATGCTTGTCGGCCTCTGCCGCCGAGGCCGATGCTGAGACCGAGACGGGCGGAGTGCGCCGGACCGTGTGACATTGAGCTCGCGATTTCTCATCTCGTGGGTCGTGTGGGTCCTAAGGTACAGTCGTTGGGGGGAGAAGGATGATGTTAAGTTAAAGCCAACTGTCCCTCGTAGAGTGTCGAGTATAGAGTGCTTGCGTGGCCCAGCTCATGCCCTTGGATGAGCTTGCATGTCACTGTTCACGTACAAGGCTCTGTTCACTTGCATGGCACTGTTAACGGCGAGGGAGCTTGGCAGCTTGGAGGTGTTGGCCATGGAGCTGTCGGCCATGGAGCTCTCGGCCTTGGAGCTGTCGGCCATGGAGCTGTCGGCCTTGGAGCTGTCGGCCTTGGAGCTATCGGCCATGGAGCTGCCGGCCTTGGAGCTGTCGGTCTTTGGGGCCGACGGTCTTCGAGGTGCCGGCCTTGGAGGTGCCGGTCTTGGAGGTGCCGGCCTTGGAGGTGCCGGTCTTGGAGGTGCCGGCCTTGGAGGTGTCGGTCTTTGGGGCCGACGGTCTTCAAGGTGTCGGTCTTTGGGGCCGACGGTCTTCAAGGTGTCAGTCTTTGGGGCCGACGGTCTTCGAGGTGCCGGCCTTGGAGGTGCTGGTCTTTGGGGCCGATAGTCTTTGAGGTGCCGGCCTTGGAGGTGCCGGCCTTGGGGGTGCTGGTCTTCGAGATGCCGGCCTTGGAGGTGCCGGTCTTCGAGGTACCGGCCTTGGAGGTGCCGGTCTTGGAGGTGTCGGTCTTTGGGGCCGACGGTCTTGGAGGTGTCGGTCTTTGGGGCCGACGGTCTTCGAGGTGCCGGCCTTGGAGGTGCCGGTCTTGGAGGTGCCGGCCTTGGAGGTGCCGGTCTTGGAGGTGTCGACCTTTGGGGCCGACGGTCTTCGAGGTGCCGGTCTTGGGGGTGCCGGCCTTGGAGGTGCCGGCCTTGGAGGTGCCGGTCTTGGAGGTGTCGGTCTTTGGGGCCGACGGTCTTCGAGATGCCGGCCTTGGGGGTGCCGGTCTTGGAGGTGCCGGTCTCGAGGTGCAGGCCTTGGGGGTGCTGGTCTTGGAGGTGCCAGCTTTGGAGGTGCCGGTCTTCGAGGTGCCGGTCTTCGAGGTGCCAGCCTTGGAGGTGCCGGTCTTGGAGGTGCCGGTTTTGGAGGTGTCGGCCTTTGGGGCCGACGGTCTTCGAGGTGTCGGCCTTGGGGGTGCCGGTCTTTGAGGTGTCGGCCTTGGAGGTGCCGGTCTTCGAGGTGCCGGCGTTTGGGGCCGACGGTCTTGGAGGTGTCGGCCTTTGGGGCCGACGGTCTTCGAGGTGCCGGCCTTGGGGGTGCCGGTCTTGGAGGTGTCGGCCTTTGGGGCCGACGGTCTTGGAGGTGCCGGCCTTGGAGGTGCCGGTCTTGGAGGTGCCGGCCTTAGAGGTGCCGGTCTTGGAGGTGTCGGCCTTTGGGGCCGACGGTCTTCGAGGTGCCGGCCTTGGGGGTGCCGGTCTTGGAGGTGTCGGCCTTTGGGGCCGACGGTCTTCGAGGTGCCGGCCTTGGAGGTGCCGGTCTTGGAGGTGCCGATCTTGGAGGTGTCGGCCTTTGGGGCCGATGGTCTTCGAGGTGCCGGCCTTCGGGGTGCCGGTCTTTGGGGCCGACGGTCTTGGAGGTGCCGGCCTTGGAGGTGCCGGTCTTCGAGGTGCCGGCCTTGGAGGTGCCGGTCTTGGAGGTGTCGATCTTTGGGGCCGACGGTCTTCGAGATTCCGGCCTTGGGGGTGCCGATCTTGGAGGTGCCGGCCTTGAAGGTGCCGGTCTTCGAGGTGTCGGCCTTTGGGGCCGACGGTCTTCGAGGTGTCGGCCTTGGAAGTGCTGGTCTTGGAGGTGTCGGCCTTTGGGGCCGACAGTCTTCGAAGTGCCGGCCTTGGGGGTGCCGGTCTTGGAGGTGCCGGTCTTTGGGGCCGACGGTCTTGGAGGTGTCGGCCTTTGGGGCCGACGGTCTTGGAGGTGCCGGCCTTGGAGGTGTCGGTCTTGGAGGTGTCGGCCTTTGGGGCCGTCCAAAATTTTTTTTATTTTCCATGGGATCAACTGGCTCCATCAGATCCAATTCGGCTTGATCGACTTTTAATATTAATCCTGCCCCAACATAAATTTACGCATATTTTTCTTTGATTATGATGTTATTTTAAAGCAGAATTGCTTCCATATAGAAATTCTCTGCAAATCTAATATAAATAATAACCTACCTTAAATTGGAATTGCTTCCATATAGAAATTCTATGCAAATCTAATATAAGTTTTATATTACTAGGGTCGAACGTAGTTTGGGCTGAACCAAAGCTAGGAATTTTTTTCAGAAATTAGTTAGGCCTGACTTGAGACCCAATCGGATTGATCCATGAGAATCCATTAAACCAAAAGTGGGATCAACAGTAAGCTTTATACCACTAGGGTCGAAAGTGGTTTGGGTTTGGTTGGTCATGCCCCTATTCTAAAGCTTGCTTATAAATTTTTTTGGGGGCTTTGAGCTGAATCGAGGGTAGAAATTTTTTTAAAAAATTAGTTAGGTCTTACTCAGGATCCAATCTCCATGATAATCCTTTTGAGCCAAAAATTAGGTCAACAAAATCAACTTTTAATTTTAAATATTTACATAAAAATAAATAATATTTAATTACTTTAAAAAAATTAATTACAGCCTCAAAAAGTTATTCTCACATACTTGATAGAAAATATAATATAAATTTTAAAAGATCCGTTACATTTTAACATTTTTAGGTTGCGTTAACATAAGAGCCGAGAAAGGGTCAATGTTTTAGGTTTTCTTTGAATCCAAACTTCAAGCCAAGCTAAGAATGACCATAGCTTAGTCTGAAATATTGTTAGGATCTAATTTTAAACCCAAACTTAGTCCAAATTAGCTCGGGTTTGGCCTATAGCTCGGTTCAAGCTTATTTCTAGCCTTGTGTACTATAAAGTCTTGTGACTATTTGAATGGCTGGAATGTTGAGGATCTATACTTGTTTGCTATCTAATAAATTTTTTTAGCTTTTAAGTATATAGCTGTTCTAATATAATATAAGATAAGGCAGCCATCTAACTAATATGAGATTTTATCATAAAAATTATTATACATAATTTATATTTCTTTTCTGATGAGGGGTAAAATTATCATTGCGTCAATACTTGTGTACACGATAAAAAGGTCGAGACCAATTTTGATATCCGATCAGCCAGATATCATATCTAGAAAATAGCGGAGCCGAACCGCCTTTGGTAGATTCAAATCGAGCTATTCTCACGCCTTGGCAAACCGAGCTATTATCACGCCTCGGCAAACCGAGCTATTCTCACGCCTTGGCAGACTGAGCTATTCCTATAACTCGGCAGACCAAGGCATTCGAGCGTCTCTACGGAGCCAAGCGCGGGAGAGTTCAAATTTGCGATAGCTTAATAAAATTTTGAGCAAAAAATTATGCAAATAATACTGGAAGTGGCCTAAGGCCTATAGAAGTGGCCTAAGGCCTATAGAAGTGGCCTAAGGCCTATAGAAGTGGCCTAGGGTCTATAGAATCATTGAATCTCAAAGCATCAACCAACTCTTCTAGCCGTCGATTCTCTAACTAACTAGATACCGATCCAACCGGCCTCGTAACAAACTTGATTTGAATCTGATTCTAATCTGAATGGTTTTTTGACCCCCTATGACATGTTCAATGAATCAGGTGATCGCCTATAAATACCCTGGTCCTAAAGTCTCTCATGTATGCTTTTCACTGCTACTTTGACCAAAAACTCCATTGAAGCTCGAGCAGAGAGTTCTCGAGAGGCCATTCATCTTGAGGGATTCTTCTACAAGAGCCTTCTCCTCACATATGCTTGTTGTGAATTTTCACTGACTTGGGCGTCGGAGGGTCTTCTGCAGAGGGCCACCCTAGACACTCTCTACATGAGGACTGTCTTGCAGGTTTCACTCGGACGAGAGATCAGTGTCCAGATCCAGGGTCGAGCTATACCTGAGTCAGAGAATGGATTTCCACGGCAACAGATTGGCGCTAGAGGAAGGACCTTAAGTCCCATAAACTTGTAATCCAGGAGACAAGGTTGAAAATTTGAAGAAGAATCCTCCAATGGCCAATCGGAAGAGAGCCACATCCGATGCTCAAGATCAGGCCACCTCTCAAAGGCCTGATCCAATCAATAGTATAGCGCCTTCGCTACCATCGCCGACCGAGACCCCTTCAACACCGGCAATAGCAGTGGTGTAGGACCAGTTTGCTACACTGGTTCAGCAAGTCTAGGCATTGACCCAGTTGGCTCAGGGACTCCATGGAGCTTTTCGCCCAGCTATCCCTGTTTCATAGCTTCATGAGAAAGTAGCCGCTCTCGTCCCATCGATAATTTCTTCTTCTAATTCGCCTGAGGCTGCGGATCATTTTCATCGACCCGCAAGGGCCAGGCCAGTGCCTCAGTGGGCTTGGGAGAAGAGCCCATCTAAATCTCGAAGAGCTCATTCTCTTTCTTCGGTCTCTTCCCAAGATTCGACACCGCTACCGTCTTCCCATCACCCAATCCTTCCTACCACTCTGGATGAAGGGATTAGGCAGCAGATGCAGGAGATGCATCGGGAGTGGCGTCAAAAGCTGGACGCCGCTAGGCAAGCCCCTCCATCCCAGCCAAAAGCAGAGCAGGGCATCCCTTTCTCTGAGGGGATCATGCAGGAAGTAATCCCTTCCCATGTCAAACTCCCCACCATTGAACCATATCATGGATCTACTGAT
Source organism: Calamus simplicifolius (assembly GCA_900491605.1). Taxonomy (NCBI): domain Eukaryota; kingdom Viridiplantae; phylum Streptophyta; class Magnoliopsida; order Arecales; family Arecaceae; genus Calamus; species Calamus simplicifolius. The sequence goes on along the minus strand of UESW01001580.1, from coordinate 364,739 downwards.
CCCGATGACCACCTGAGCAGTTTCAGATCCATCATGATGTTCCACGGAGCATCAGATGCGATCCTATGCTGACCCTTCCCCTCTACTCTTAGAGGATCCATTAGAACCTGGTTTAATAGCCTAAAGCCAAGTTCCATTGATTCTTTTGATGAGTTGAGCCGCTTATTCATCAGCCAGTTCGTTAGCAGCCGTCGCCAATGATGAAGATTTGATTCCCTCTTCGAAGTCAAGCAGCAAGAGGGGTAATCATTGAAGAATTACCTCGGCCGTTTCAACACGGCTCTATTGGAGGTCGACCACCTTAATCACGAGATGTCCATGTCTGCTTTGACGGAAGGAGTGTCAAAGGAAGGGGCTTCTACTTGGCCTTGGAAGTCAATTACCCGAAGAGCCTCTCTGATATGATGGCCTTGGCAGATAAGTATGCCAGGGTTGAGGAGTCACGGAGGATGGCCCAAGCCGAGCAATCGAAGAAGGAGGCAAAAGACTTGGAAAAAAATTGATCCTTTCGCCGTGCAAGCCCCCTTCGTCGCCAGAGAGCTCTTCCACCACCGCCTCGAGATCGAACCCGGAGCCCGGCTTGAAGGTTCAATCGATACACCCCTCTAACCGCGCCGAGGGTGCAAATCTTGATGGAAATTGAGTGCCAAATTCCTCGGCCTCCTCTTCGAGGCAATGCGGCTCGGAGGAATGTAACCAAGTACTGTCGCTTCCACCGAGATCATGGGCATGACACCGAGAAATGCTGGCAGCTCCAGAACGAGATTGAGCAACTCATCCGACGGGGCAGACTGGACCGATTTAGGAGAGCCCTCGAACAAAACAACAGAGGAGACCATCAGCTCAAGCCTTGCCGACTTCCTTCGCCGAATCCCTCGGTCATTGGCAATGTTAATATGATAGCAGCGGTCGGCTCTTCGTCATCCTGGCCAGGCGAGGAAGAGAATCCATCAAAGAGGACCCGAGTTGATGAGCTTTCTTTTTCTGATGAGGATCTTTGGGAGGTACAGTATCCCCATGAGGATGCCTTGGTTGTGTCCCTGAACATGAATGGCTATGATGTACACCGCATTTTAATTGATAGTGGAAGCTTTGTTAACGCTTTGTATTTTGATGCCTTTGTGAGATTAAAATTGCGGATGGAGAGCCTCCGAGCCATAGCATCCACCCTAGTGGGTTTCACGGGCGACGCCATAGTGCCCGAGGGAGTTATTACTTTAACAGTTCGAGCAGGCACTTGGCCCAGTGTAGCCACTACACTTATGGATTTTCTCGTGACCAAGCTTCGGTCCCCTTACAATGTTATCCTTGGCAGGCTAGGGCAAATATCTCTTAAAGCTATCATTTCATTCCTCATCTCGCCATGAAGTTTTCCACCGAATGGAGGGTGGGGGTTTTCCGAGGAAGTCAAATTGTGGCTCAGCACTGCTTTGTTGCTGACCTTCAGTCCAAGAGGTCCGAAGTAGACGGGCTGGATGCTCGGAAGGACTTCGCTGAGCAGCGAGGAGAGCTAGCCGAGGAATTGGAAGAAATACTGCTCAATGAGGATTGGCCCGACTGAACCATAAGGATCGGTTCACAGCTGAAGGGAAAGCCTCGGCAAGACTTGGTCGAGTTCCTTCGGAGGAATGCTAATGTTTTTGCCTGGTCCGCTTCGGACATGCCTGTAATCAATCCGGATGTCCTGGTCCATCGCCTCAACATGGACGAAGCATTTCGGCTGATTAAGCAGAAGAAGAGAAGCTTCACCCCCGAGCGTCAAAATGCTATCGAGGAAGAGGTAGACAAGTTCATTAAAGCCAACTTTATCCGGGAAGTAAATTATCCCAACTGGCTAGCAAATGTCGTTATGGTAAAGAAATCTAACGGCAAATAGAGGATCTGCATCGATTTCACTGACCTCAACAAAGCTTGCCCAAAGGACAGTTTTCCTCTCCCTCGGATCGATCAACTTGTGGATTTAACCTCGGCCCACCAGATGTTGACGTTCATGGATGCTTATTCGGGCTACAATCAGATTCGGATGGTGCCCGAAGATGAAAAAAAGATTACCTTCATTATCGACCGAGGTATTTATTGTTATCGGGTTATGCCTTTTAGTTTAAAAAATGCTGGCGCAACCTACCAAAGGCTGGTCAATAATGTTTTCAAGGAACAAATCGATCGAAACATGGAGGTGTATGTTGATGACATGCTGGTAAAGAGCATAGAGGCATCCCAACATATTGAAGATCTTACAAAAAGTTTTGCAACACTCCGAAGGTATCAAATGAAGCTTAACCCAATCAAATGTGCTTTCGGAGTTAACTCTGGAAAGTTCCTGAGTTTCATGGTCTCTCAACGAGGTATTGAGGCGAACCCACAGAAAATCCAAGCCCTACAACAGATGGTACCTCCAGGGTCAATCAAAGAAGTGCAACGTCTCACCGGAAGGATAGCAGCTCTCAATCGTTTTGTTGCTTGATCGGCCGAGAGATGCTTACCCTTTTTCAAAGCGCTCTGATCGGCCAAGGACTTGCAATGGACCTCGGACTGCCAGAAATCTTTCGAATATCTCAAAAAATACCTCGGCTCACCACCTCTCCTTAGTAGCCTGATGCCTGAAGAAATGTTGTATCTATACCTGGCGGTCTCCAAGGACGTTGTCGGCTCTGTATTGGCCAGAGAGGAGGTCAAAATTCAAAAACCAATTTATTATGTTAGTAAATTACTCCGAGATGCTGAGACAAGGTATACCTGGATCGAGAAGATGGTTTTAGCTCTGATAACGTCAGCCTGAAAGCTGCGGCCATATTTCAAGCACACACTGTGACAATTTTAACCGACCAGCCTATCAAATCAATTATCCATCATCCAGAAACATCGAGAAGGATGACCTAATGGGCTATTGAATTGACTGAGCATGATGTCCAATATCAGCTTCGTCCGGCCATCAAGGTACAGGTCCTGGCAGATTTTCTTTTTGAATGCACCATACCCGAAAATGACTCCACTTCGAACACTCTCGAGCAGCCGAGGCCTAGCGCCTTGTGGTTGCTCCATCCCGACAGATCCTCCAGTGCAAGCGGTTCTAGTACTGGCTTGGTCCTCACTAGCCCGGAGGAAACGACCTTCGAGTACGACATTCATTTCTCATTCCCAGCTTCCAACAATAAAGCTGAGTATGAGGCCCTGCTTGCTGGATTTCGCATCGCCCGCGAACTCAAGGTTGAAAAGCTGAACGCCTACACCGACTCTCAATTGGTGGCTGGCCAGGTACAGGGAGAATTTGAAGCTAGGGAGCCAAACATGGTTCGATATCTTCACAAGGTGCGTAATTTGTCTGCCTACTTTGCTAAATTTAAAGTTATTTAAATCCCAAGAACTGAAAATGCGTGTGCCGACCTTTTATCCCGCCTGACAATTGCGGATTCAATGGATCTTGAGCAAAAGTTCCACTTGGAAGTCCTAGAAAAGTCCAGCATTGCCGATGTTGATCAAATAATGCAGATTGATGCTGAACCATCCTGGTTAGATCCTATGCTCAAGTATCTCAGAGAGGGCTGCTCCCCGCTGATAGAAAAGAAGCAAGGAAGTTGAAGATGCAATCATCTCACTGTGTCCTGCTTGATGATCGGTTATATAAACGATCCTTCTCTATGTTATTACTTAAATGCCTTCGCCCATCATAGGTTGATTATGCTCTTCGAGAGGTTCATGAAGGCATCTATGGCAATCATCTTGGCGGCTGAGCTTTATGCCACAAAGTGCTATGCCAAGGATATTATTGGCCCATCATGCAAAGGGATGCTAACAACTTGGTCCGAGCTTATGATTCATGCCAGCGACATTCAAATGTTCAGAGCTCCCCTCCATCCACCTAACGCATGTATCATCTGCTTGGCCCTTCGCCAAGTAGGGAATGGACATTCTTGGTCCTTTTTCCCTCGCCACTAGATAAAGAAAGTTCTTGTTTGTAGCAATCGACTATTTTACCAAGTGGGTCGAGGCCGAGGCAATCGCTTAGATAACCAAGGCTCGAGCTAGGGACTTCGTATGAAGATCTATCATTTGTCGATTCAGCCTTCCTCACACCATCATCATCGACAATGGAAGACAGTTCGACAATCCTAAATTCCGGGAGTTCTGCGAGGACCACGACATCTCTCATCATCTCACCTCGGTTGGATATCCTCAAGCCAATGGAGAGGCCGAGGTAACCAACCGAACCCTTCTACAAGGCATCAAGGCCCGACTCAACAGAGCATGAGGTAGATGGGTAGAGGAGCTTCATCACGTGCTGTGAGCTTATCGAACCACTGAGAGAGTCCCCACGGGCCAGACTCCGTTCAGAATAGCTTTTGGCACGGAAGCCATCATCTCTGTGAAGATCGGACTCCCCTCTCCTCGAGTGGAGAGTTATTCGGAAGAATCCAATGACGAGCAGCTTCGAACCAATCTGAATTTGATAGAAGAGGTCAGGGAGAAAGCCCGGATCCGAATGGCAACCTATCTATATAGGATAGCCCGTTACCATTCCACCAGAGTCAAAGGAAAATCCTTCCTCCCTGGCGATTTAGTACTCCGGAAGGCATCTGTTTCAAAGCCATTGGAACAAAGGAAATTATCTCCAAATTGAGAAGGCCCCTATCAAGTTACTGAGGTGATTAGGCCCGGCACTTACAAGCTCCAGGATCTGAATGGAAAATCAATCCCTAGGACATGGAGCTCGGATAATCTTCGTATATATCACCAATGAAGTACGCCTCCGCTAAACCCACTTTATTTACATTAGCGAAACCTCATTTTCAAAATCTGCAATGTTCTTATTCCGATTGCTTTTTTCAAAGACTGTAATGAGAAGTAGGTTTTGCTATATAATCTTTCAAGCCTCGGCAGGGCCGAGTGATCTCTTCGTACCTTGGCAGCGCCAAGTAAAATATAATCTTTCAAGCCTCGGTAGGGCCGAGTGATCTCCGTACTTTGGCAGCGCCAAGTAAAATATAATCTTTCAAGCCTCGGCAGGACCGAGTGATCTCTCCGTACCTTGGCAGCGTTAAGTAAAATATAATCTTTCAAGCCTTGGCAGGGCTGAGTGATCTCTTCGTACCTTGGCAGCGCCAAGTAAAATATAATCTTTCAAGCATCGTCAAGACCGAATGATCTCCGTACCTTGGTAGCGCCAAGTAAAATATAATCTTTCAAGCCTCGGTAGGGCCGAGTGATCTCTTCGTATCTTAGCAGCGCCAAGTAAAATATAATCTTTCAAGCCTTGGCAGGGCTGAGTGATCTCTCTGTATCTTGGCAACGTCAAGTAAAATATAATCTTTCAAGCCTCAGCAGGACCGAGTGATCTCTCCGTACCTTGGCAGCGCCAAGTAAAATATAATCTTTCAAGCCTTGGTAGGTGTCACCGGGTTGTTTTTTTCTATTTCGCAACCACGATGATGGCGTTAAGGATTTCTCCCTAACCAGCCTATACCCGTTTTTCACAAAGCACAGACAATCAACACATCACAAAGACGAGGTTTACAGGGGAAAACCTTCCCAAGGACAAAGCCCCCAACCAAAGTATAATATATATAACTCTGGATTACAAGATATAGCCCGATTCGGCTAGCACTCCTCACGTCCCTAACAAGAGCTCTCAAGTGCCCCAAACCCTGACTTTCCCTTGCACCTCTTGTACAAAGATCTTGCTCGTCTCGTCGCGTGACGCTCGGGTCTTGCACCCTCCTAGCGCGCACGACTCCGCACCTTGCAGATGCATTGGCTTGCCAGATGACTCACGCTTGAGCCACCTTGTCGTGAGGCACGACTACACACCCGCCTGGTGTGCACGGCTTGCGCACCCTCCTAGCGCGCACGGCTCCGCACCGAGAGCCCTCCTGGTGCGGAACGAGAGGCAGAGGAGACAACAATGGACACTGCAAGAATCCACACTGGAAACCAGCCCACTGGATTGTTCTCGCTCACCCTCCCCCTCAATATTCCTCCGCAGCGACCATTAGAATGCCACCCCAAGGTTTATTGGGAAATGAGTCACCTTGCGCACCTTCAGCACGGCCATCCTTGGCTAGCAAGTCCGCCCGCGCACCCTCGCTTGGGCCTAAGCGCTCCCGCATGGACCTGCATGTTGCAGTGCTATCCAGCCTACCTGTCTACACGCGCCGCGCGTGCCAGGCAGCCGACCTGCGTGCCCCACGCGTACCATGTCACCGCTCCTACCTGTCTGCACGCGTCGTGGGTGCCAGGCAGCCGGCCTGCGTGCCCCGCGCGCACCATGTCACCGCTGGGTCGGTGACATACCTCCCGCCGCCTGAGAACTCGACACCCTCGTCGAGCGGTGCCGGAGGTAGTCCATTATGATGTCCTCAATTTGCCAAAGTGTTGGGCCACGTTCCCAAGTGGCATCTGACTCATCTTCACCCTCCCAATGGATCAGGAAGTCTGTGCGCCGGTTTAGCTTGCTCTCGCCTACCACGCGATGATCCAGCACCCGATGGATTTTCTTAGAGAATTCCATCCTGATCAAAGGAGGAGCTCTCTTTGACTGCTTCCGCCCTGGGTCCTCATCTTCATAGTAAGGCTTGAGGAAACTTACATGAAAAGTTGGGTGAATCTTCAGTCTCTCTGGAAGAGCCAACCGATATGCCACACTGCCAATCCGTTCGGTCACTACAAATGGTCCATCATACCGCTGGATCAGCACCTTGTGATATCGCCGATTCGTCAACTTCTTCCATATCTGAGGAGTCAGCTTCAACAACACTTTGTCTCCCACTTGGAACTCATGCGGACGCCTATTCCTGTCGGCATATTTCTTCATCCGGCGTCGCGCCTTCTCAAGGCTCTCTTGCGCTGCCTCGAGGAGCTCCATTTTGTCCCGTGCCCACCTATATGCAGCGGGACATTCCCCTTGGTCATTCCTTTGTGCTACCTCCAGTGGATTCATGGGCTGGAATCCCATGCACAATTCGGCTGGACTATGGCCGGTTGAGGAAGACCCGAGAAGGTCTACCCAATTTCTTTGGCTCGCTGTGACAAAGTGCCTTAGAAATTCCTCCAGTAAGGCATTGACCCTCTCTGTCTGACCATCCGTCTAAGGATGATTTACCGTGGAAAATTTCAACTCCGACCCCATCAACTGAAATACGGTCATTCAGAACTTCCCTGTGAACCGAGCATCCCGATCACTAATGATATCACCTGGGAGCCCGAACACCTTAATTATGTTTCGGAAGAATAAACTGGCTGCTGTTTCTGCTGGACATGGGTGGGGCGCTAGTATGAAGACTACATACTTTGAGAAATGATCCACTACCACAAGTACCGTTCTCATTCCATCCACCTCAGGAAACCCCATAATAAAATCCATGGAAATCGATGCCCAAGGTTTCTCTGGAACGGGTAAAGGTTGCAGTAATCCGGCCTGTTTTCTCCTTTTAGTTTTGTCCAACTGACACACCATACAAGTCCGGACATGGAACTCCACATCTTCACGCATCTTGGGCCAATAGTATGATCGGCTCAGGAGGGCTGTCATCCGTTCCTCTCCTGGGTGGCCAGCCCAATTTGAGTCATGGATCTCGCGGATGATCTCCCGCCGTAGTCCTCCGCCTACCGGAATGTATAATCTTCGCCCAAGTGCATAAATAAGTCCCTCTTCACACCAGAATCTCTTGGACTCACCCGCCTCAATCTCTTGGCGCAACTTCACATATGCCAAATCTGTGTCTGTCTGCGCCCGAATGCGTTGAACCAAATCACCTTGCAAAATTGTCAAGGCCATCGCATAGGCCTGCACATCCTTGCGACTGAGTGCATCCGCCACCTGATTGAGTCTTCCCGGACGATGTTGCCAAGTGAAATCAAACTCCGCAAGGTACTCTTGCCATCGCGCTTGCTTTGGAGTCAACTTGCGCTGAGTGGTAAAGTACGTGTTGGCCACATTATCTGTCATCACAGTGAATTTTGTCCCAAGAAGATAATACCTCCAATGTTCCAAACAATGAATAACTGCAGTCATCTCCTTCTCATGCGCTGAATATCGCACCTCTACGTCTTTCAGCTTTCTGCTCTCATATGCCACTGGGTGTCCTTCCTGCATTAGAACACTACCAATTGCCCAATTTGAAGCATCGTCACCACTTTGAATGCTTTGCTGAAGTCAGGGAGTGCCAGAACTGGTTTAGCTGCCATAGCTTGCTTCAGATCTTCAAACGACTTTTGACACTCAGTCGTACACTCCCATGTGCTCTCCTTCTTCAGCATATCAGTAAGGGTTCTTGCGCGCCGTGAATAACCCGCAATAAAGCGACGGTAGTAATTCGCTAATCCCAGAAATGCACGCAGATTAGTAATCCCTCCAGGAACCGGCCACTCCACTATAGCCTTCACCTTGTCCTGGTCCATCCTAATCCGTCCCTTGTTGATATAATGCTCCAAAAATTTTATCTCCTTTGTTGCGAATGTGCACTTCTCCTTCTTGACGAATAGCTGATTCTTTCTAAGTGTCTCCAAAACTTGTTGCAGATGAGACACATGCTCCTCCATGGTGTTGCTATAGATCACAATATCATCTAGATAAACTACCACGAAGTGATCCAGAAAAGGATACAGCACATCATTCATCAAATTGCAAAAGGTTGCTGGCGCGTTTGTTAGGCCAAACGGCATCACCCTGAACTCGAATGAACCATATCTCACACATGTGGTCTTTGGCTCATCCCCTTCAGCAATTCGGACTTGCCAATATCCCGATCGCAAGTCCAACTTGGAGAAGACCACAGCGCTGGCTAACCTATCGAACAAGTCACTGGCATTTGGGATCAGATACTTGTTCTTGATAGTCACTTTGTTTAGCGCTTGGTAATCCACACACATTCTCAAACTTCCATCTGTCTTCTTTTGGAAAAGGACTGGTGCACCATATGGGGCTTTGGTTGGCTGAATCAGTCCTACATCCAGAAGTTCGTTAAGCTGTTTCCTTAGCTCCGCAAGCTCAGCAGGGGCCATTCGATATGGAACCCGTGCAGGAGGTCTAGCCCCTGGCTCAAGTTCTATACGATGGTCTATGACTCGTCGAGGAGGTAAAGCCTTTGGTAACTGCTCTGGCATAACATCCTTAAACTCTTGCAGCAACTCCTTGACCTGATTCGGAGCAATGCTTGCATCCTCTTGCTGAACTTCAACCATGGCCGCTAAGTAAGTGGGTTGCCCACGCCGCAGCCCTTTGTTCATCTGCTTAGCCGACACCATCTCTGCCTTCCCCTTCTCCACCGATTGTGAAACTTGAACAGCTTGCACAAACATGGAGACGCCTCGTCTCCAATCATGATCCCTCTCAGATGAGGAATCAAAGTGGCCTTTGCAAGAATGAAGAAGTCCATCCCCAAGATGAAATTAAAATCATCCAGATCAACAACCATCAAAGAACATTTTCCCGACCATGCCCCAAGCTCCACATTAGCTTCGGCCATACCATGCACCGGAGATATGCCTGAATTAACAGCCTTCAACTTGCTGTGCTGGTCATAATCTAAAGTCCCAACCGCTCTGCTTCTGGCTTTGCAATGAAATTATTGGTTGCTCCAGTATCCAGCATTGCGCGCACATCCTTACTATTCACCCGCGCTTGCACATACATCAAGCTTTGGTGTTCGATGAGACCTTCTCCATAGATATAGAATTAAGTAGTTGAAGAGGTGTCATTTGGGAAGGACCAGCTTCTCCTTGGCTCCCTCCATTGCCAAACTCCTTAGCGATGAGTGCATTGATAGCTTCGCGCTTCGGGCATTCTCGAGCTAAATGTGGGCCGCTGCAGATGTAGTAGCCCCACCTTGGCTGTTGTGGTTTCTGTGTCACTCCTTGTGGCACAACTGCCTTACGATCACCAGTCTTCTTTTGATCAGCAGCTTTCTTTTGCTGAAACTTCTTCTTACCCCCTTGGGTTTTTGGAGGTAAGGCCTCCTGGCGCTTGCCTTTCTCCTTGGCATTGCCTCCCGAGTTGATCCCGCGGAAATCCACCAATGACTCCGCAGCTACAATGGCCGAAGGGATGTCCTTCACTCCCTTCCGTCGAAGCTTGGCCTGGCCCATCCTTGCAGCCCAGAAAGAAAGTTGAACAACTTATCTTCCTCTGTCATGTTGGAAATATCGAGTAGCAGAGTGGAGAAATCCTTGACATACTCTCTGATACTCCCAGATTGCTGTAGCTTCCTCAGATTTTCCCTAGCAACCCAACTTGTGTTGCAGGGAAGGAATTGCTCCCTCAATTCCTTCTTGAAGAGTCCCCACGTCTCGATCTTGGGTCGCCCAGCGATGGTGTCCTCGGCGGTCCTGGTTCTCCACCATAGCTTGGCATCTCCTTCCAAGAACATTGAGGCTCGATCCACCTGATCGCCCTCAGGGACCTTCGCTACTCGGAAGTAGGCTTCCAAATCCCAAAGGAAGTTCTCTACCTCTTTTGCATTTCGGCTTCCTTCAAAACACTTTGGATCACGGATTCCTGACTTTGACCCGAGTGCATCGCCAATCACAATTGACGGTGAGGTAGGGATGATCTGCCTCAGACGCATCACTTCCTCCTCCAATGCTCGCGATCGAGTCTCCAGACGTTCCTCCATGGCCACATCTGACCTTTGCTGTTGCAGCTGCCTATGCTCGAGGTCGCTTATCAGCTCTTCATGCGCTTGGAGTAGGTTGGAATGTGACGTCTGCATTGCCGCCAAACGCTCCTCTAACTCCGCGCACTGCGCCACCAAATCATCCACGGTCACATTGCCTGATCTCCCATCATGCCTTCCAGTCGTGTCACGCGCTCTGGCATAGTCACCATCTTTGCTTGTGAACTAACCGGGCTTTGATACCAACTTGTCACCGAGTTGTTCTTTTCTATTTCGCAAACCACGATGATGGCGTTAAGGATTTCTCCCTAACCAGCCTATACCCATTTTTCACAAAGCACAGACAATCAACACATCACAAAGACGAGGTTTACAGGGGAAAACCTTCCCAAGGACAAAGCCCCCAACAAAAGTATAATATATAACTAGGGATTACAAGATATAGCCCGATTCGGCTAGCACTCCTCACGTCCCTAACAAGAGCTCTCAAGTGCCCCAAACCCTGACTTTCCCTTGCACCTCTTGTACAAAGATCTTGCTCGTCTCGTCGCGTGACGCACGGGTCTTGCACCCTCCTAGCGCGCACGACTCCGCACCTTGCAGATGCGTTGGCTTGCCAGATGACTCACGCTTGAGCCACCTTGTCGTGAGGCACGACTACACACCCGCCTGGTGTGCACGGCTTGCGCACCCTCCTGGCGCGCACGGCTCCGCACCGAGAGCCCTCCTGGTGCGGAGCGGGAGGCAGAGGAGACAACAATAGACACTGCAAGAATCCACAATGGAAACCAGCCCACTGGATTGTTCTCGCTCACCCTCCCCCTCAATATTCCTCCGCAGCGACCATTAGAATGCCACCCCGGGGTTTCTTGGGAAACGAGTCACCTTGCGCACCTTCAGCAAGGCCATCCTTGGCTAACAAGTCCGCCCGCGCGCCCTCGCTTGGGCCTAAGCGCTCCCGCCTGGACCTGCAGCTGCAGTGCTATCCAGCCTACCTGTCTACACGTGCCGCACGTGCCAGGCAGCCGACCTGCGTGCTCCGCGCACACCATGTCACCGCTCCTACCTATCTGCACACGCCGCGCGTGCCAGGCAGTCGGCCTGCGCGCCCCGTGCACACCATGTCACCACTGGGTCGGTGATAGTAGGGCCAAGTGATCTCGCCGTACCTTGGCAGTGCCAAGTAAAATATAATCTTTCAAGCCTCGGCAGGGCCGAGTGATCTCTTCGTACCTTGGTAGCGCCAAGTAAAATATAATCTTTCAAGCCTTGGCAGAGCCGAGTGATATCTCCGTACCTTAGCAGTGCCAAGTAAAATATAATCTTTCAAGCCTCAGCAGGGCCGAGTGATCTCTTCGTACTTGGGCAGCGCAAAGTAAAATATAATTTCTCAAGCCTCGGCATGACCGAGTGAGTCTTAAGTCTCAGCAAGGCCGAGTGATCTCCATACCTTGGTGGTGCCAAATAAAATATAATCTTTCAAGACTCTGCATGACCGAGTGACTCTCAAGTCTCAGCAGGGCCGAGTGATCTCTTTATACCTCGATAACGCCAAGTAAAATTCATCTCTCGAACCTCGGCACAACCGAGTGATTCCCTCAAAGTATCAGCAAAGCTGATCGATTTTTTCAATGTGTTAGCATGGTTTAACTACATCGCTATATCTCGGCAGATTTAAACAACTTTTCTTTGCGTTTTTAGCAGAATCAGACAAGTCGCTCCTTACTAAGGTAAGGTCCATTTCCTTTCTCGACATGATCGAGCTTATATTAGAAACAGACAGAGCTGCTCAGGCTTCCCCCTAACCTAAATAGAGGCAAATGTCCTCTTCGCAAAGGACTAAGCGAAATCATATCGCTAAAATGCCTAACCAAAGCAAAGTGCCTAGAACGTTACTAACGATTATGAACTAGCGCTTGAAAGGCGGAGTACATACAAAACGACTCTTATGTTGTTAAAAGATAAAGGTATAAAAAGAAGCTTTTCTTTATTGCTAATAAGAGATTACAACCTCTTGAGAGGTATTACAAGTGCACTATAGCACAGAAAATAAAATAAAATAAAAAGCTCAGGCGAGCAGCTTCGATTGATGACATCGCTTCTGCTTCCGATCCAAGGAACCAGAGAAATTGGATAGCCCTGATGAGTGCGTTGAGTTGCTAGTCACTGCCCAAACATAGACAGCAAGTCAGCAACCCAGCGCTGCTTACCTTCCTCCTCATTAAGAGCCGGATGGTGGACCCTCAGATGGATGAACTAAGGGACCCAACATGGCATTCAGCCAAGATAGACTGAGGATGAAGGGAAGTTCATGAAAGCTAGGGTCCCATAGGCATTTGCATTTCCAGTGGTCTAAAGGGTCCCCATGGCAAGTGAAAGGAGCCATATAGAGAGCACATACGTGCACTCCCCGTATGACCCCTATATCCATCCCTGTACGCTCTCCGTATGACCTCAGAGACTCCTCTGAGGATTATTTGCTCTTCAGCAACTTCTCCATCGCCCCAACTATCGGAATGAAGCCAACTTTCAAAAGGGAAATTTAACCTCACCATCCTTAACCTTAATAAGAGGGGAGCCATGAAAATCACTCTCTCTCATTCACGGAGCGAAAAGGCTTTTGGGGAGTGCTCATATACCTTTTGCTCCCCCCCTTTTTATGGGCAACGAGCTGAGAACATCCATTAATAAAGAGGAGACTCCAGAATTTGAAATGCCACAATCGCACTGCGCTCGAAGCCATATGGCGCACCGTGAAAAAAGTGGGCGCATCCCAAGATGTGTTGGGCATGCCTTTCAGGCCATAACGAAGGATAAAAGATTTCCTTCCGATCTTGAATCGAGAGCCTTAAATGTCGAAAACTGCCTGCAAATCTTTGGGATACGAATAGGCCTGGGAAATCCCCCACGAAAAGCAATGCTGTCCAATGGCAATCGAATACTTGGCGCACACGCAAAGCGAACTTGCATTGGAAAGGACCAACCGTTAACAACGAAATAAATGCTCGAAGAGAAAGCAAGACTGCCCTCGGCAAGCCGTGGACTATTTCGTCTACTTCGGCAAGAAGCGAACAAAATTTTTGCTTCGGTCAAATCAAGCTATCCACCTTGCCTTGGCCACAAATGAAGTAGTTTCTCTGTTTCGACCGTTCTGAACCATTCATCTTACTTCAGTCGGAGCCGAAATAATATTTTTTAGCAAAGCCGAATAACTCCATACTTCGGCGAATCTAATCGGGACGGCCATGATAAAGCCAAGCAATTCGTTCGGTCTTGGCAGAACCGTTAAAAGTTATCTCTTCCTAAAATATTACTTATCCGTAGTGAGCTAAGCGCAAGGATGGATAAGCTAAGAAATCGTCTAAAGAATGATGCCAAAATAACAGAACATATGCAAAGAAATGAAAGTTTATTCATCAAGAAAGTTTCGGCAAAGTTACAGGTAGAAGAAACAAAAATATAAAAACACCCCTCAGGAATCAGGGTTAAGGTTCAGCTTCGGGGGCAGCCTCGACGACGTTCGAAAGAATTGACTTGGTTCACCCACTTTGAACATAGCCGAGCGAGAAGCCTTGGGTTCTTCTACATCAGGCTGACAACATTCTTCTGGACCCACGGCTCTGCCGGCACCCAGAATGGTTTCAAGGTCGACATCTGAAATTTCTTCATATTCAGCCTCGGTAGATACTTCGGTCCCCAGGGTCCGGTTGTCATAATACTCGGCCTCTAGGAAGGACATGTCTAACTCCGGGTATGCCTGAGAGATCTTTGCTCGCATCTCCTCTTCACCGTACCGAAATGCATTAGCACAGGCGCCTTATGCTCATCAAGAAAATGGATAGAATTTTTGTATTCTTCCACGGCCAGAGTAGCCCGTCTATTAGCCTCAGCTATCTGACCCTCCAGTTCAGAATTCATCTAGCGGCTCGAGGTCAACTCCTCTCTTAAGACTTTCAACTGATTCTGAACTTCGAGCCCAATTCTACCCATCTACGGATACAAAATCAATTAAAACAATAATCGAGAGTAAAGACACAAAAGAAATAAGGAGATGTTATACCTCCTCTTCCCGCTGAGCCATCTTCACACTCAGCTCATGAGCTTTGTTGAGAGCTTTCAATTTATCATCTTTGTTTTGCTAAACCCTGTCCTTGAGGTCATTGATTCTTGATTGCCTCCTCGGTTTCTCGCTGAGATTGTGCAAGATCGGCAGTAAGCTTAGCAATGTGATCTTGCTGCCATTTTGTTCGGCTCTCTCTTTCGACAAATTTTCTGCTCAGACTGTTGAGCTGCTCTTGCTGCTGCCGATACCTACGCTCTTCTTCGTCGAGCCTCTTGTTCAAACTGCTCTTGTCCTCAACAAAACTCTTCAACTTGCCCCACCTTTCGTTAAAATGCTTCTGCAAAGCTCCCATCTCTTCGGCATGTTTGGATTTAATTTTGTGACAGCTCCAAACAAGCCTTGTCGGATTGTCCGCGAAATTTGTGGAGCTCTTTAACCATAATTTCAAGCTGGGACACACTTTCAGTAGCAGCTTAGTAAGACCTCCCATCTTCTTGAGCTTTCACTGAACGGATGCCAGGGCCCCAGAAAGATGTTTGATGACTCTGCCCTCTCCTGAAGATTGGCAGCTCCCTTCTGGCTTGAGCACAGGCCCCCAGGCTAGGTTAAGCGCCAACTTAGCACTCTCACAATTAAAGCATTCTGCAGGCAAAATATAAGTAAGAAAACACAACCAAGCCGACCAGCCAAACCTATTGCCTTGATGTAATAACTTACCTAGGAGGCATAATTTGTGGTGATCCTCGTAAGGGCGGGGCTATCAATCTCGTGAAGGAGAAAAGTATCATTCGGCACGCCGAGCTGCCCAAATGCCGCATCGACAAGATCTCTGTTGCGGGCTTGCTTGCCGAGAAACCTTCCCCCACATATAATACAGATCGCATTAAAGCGGCGAACATGTCTTCTACATCTGGATCGGGTGAGAGAAAATTTACAGTTGAATGACTAACCCGGAGGGCTTCAGGCCAAGGGACTTTCATCCACCCAACTTCCTCTATCAAAGCTTTAACTTGAGAAGCCTCATATACTTCGGCTCACCCAGCCTCCTCCTCTGATGCTTCGGTCGGAGAAACCTCGGTCCGTGCATCTCCTTCACTCAAGGGCTCTGCTTGATCTGCAGTCATCTGCTCAGCCCCAATAGACTCCATTGGAGCCTCGGCCTCCTCCACAACTCCCCCCAATACTTTGGGAGGGAGTTCCCCAACGAAAATTCTTCCTGAACTCCAATTGCTAATTCAATTTCCCCCTCAACATTGCTGAACTCTTGGGTCTTGATGGTGACAGCTACTTCCTTCACCCCCTCGATCAAAGATAGAGTCTCTCCCTCGCCCGTATGAGGCATCCTAGGGCTGCCAACCTCCACCGAACAAGGTTGGTTATCCTTGAGCGAAGAGATTATCGGGTAAACCGGTGATGTCTCCTCCGGCCATCTGGCACAACCACTATTTGGAGAGGAGAAACCTCAATGGCCTCCTCCAAATTTCCCCAACTGCTCGTTCCTCCTCCACTGTCATACCCCCCTTCAGCAAGGAAAAGCCCGTCCACCGTGGCCGACACTCGCACTTCTCCCTTCTTCGGTGAAGAGTGTTGACCAATCCTAGCTTGCTTCGACTCCTTTGCGTGTGCCCCAGAAAGATGGGGTTTCTTCTCGGATCTATTCTTTTCACCAGAGCTAGCCCCCCTCTGGCGTTTGCCCATTCCTTCCTTATTTGACCTATGAACGCCGACCTTTCGGCTATAAGCACAACATTCATTTAGGTTATGATAAAGTTGCTTGAATACAACAACATGGGAAGAGGGGAGAAAACTCACCTTGAGGATCGAAAGAACTAAGCCAGCGGCGAAAAGGGCATCCTCTGATAGAAGGGCACTGGCCGAGAATACTTGACCACTGCGGAGGGTCACCATATCTTTCTTCTCCTGCTCAGACAGCTCTGGGCGTGCCTCCGGATCCTTCACATAGCTCACCCATACCCAGGGAAAATCGGAGACAATGTTCTCCTCAACAATGAAAAATCGAGATTTTCACTCCTTTATTGATGATGGGTTGTCCGATATCATCTTGAATGATTTTCGGGGACCAACATAGGGCCACTCGGAGTTCCTCCCGGAAACCAAATTGTAGCAAACTCGGAATAGAGAAAGAGTTGTCGTTACCCCCAACACGGCTGTACATCGAAATAAACCCGATGAGATTGCACCAGCTATTCAGAGCCACCATCGTCGAGCATATGTTGTAGAACCTCATTACTTCTTTCACTAGTGGGTGAAGGGGAAACCGAACGCCGCTCTCAAGCTTTCTTCGTAGAACAACACCCCATGCCCAGGTTGCATTAAGACCCTCTGCTCAGCTTTCGGAGGCCATAGGGCAACGTCTTAAGAGATCTTGTATCGATGACGTATTCTATCTAGATCTTCAAGAGTTATCTCAGAGGCCACATCGTTTGGACCCTTCATGTTGTCGAGTTGAAGAGCAAACCACAAATGGACTTACAAGAGTTTTGAGGAATGAAATCTCTATGGGAGAAAGGAAAAAGCGCTGCAGAAAGAACACCACTTTAACCCTTTCCCCTTCTTAAAAGGCATTTCAGGGTGAAAGTATGGCATCTCTAGAAGAAACCCCCCGAACGCTGAAATTGCCGCTACAGGCGCCGTAACCACGGGGATTCGCCATGTGGGACTTCCTCAATCGTCGCCCATGAGAAACGAGGGTTTCCCTCCTCGTGTGATGAAAAAAAATGATGGAGCAGCGGCCCGGCATTTACGAGGCCATCATTGCGCATCTCTTTGAATCCCCTCGGATGAAATTATTCTAGACTCTACTCCCTACATCCAAATTTACACTTTGGACTAGGAAGTGGGGGGCATGTGATGAGGCGTAAAATTATCATTGCGACAACACTTGTGCACATGACAAAAAGGTCGAGACCAATCTCGATCTCCGATCAGCCAGATGTCATATCTAAAAAATAGCGGAGCCAAACCACCTTCAGCAGATTCAAATCGAGCTATTCTTATGCCTCGGCAAGCCGAGCTATTCTTACACCTCGGCAAACCGAGCTATTCTTATGCCTTGGCAAACCGAGCTATTCTCACGCCTCGGCAGACCGAGTTATTCCTATGCCTTGGCTATGCCTCGGCCAGACTGAGGCATTCGAGCGTCTCTGCGGAAGCACTGAAGAGTTCAATTCGCGATAGCTTAATAAAATCTTGAGTGAAAAATTATGCAAATAATACCGGAAGTGGCCTAAAGCCTATAGAAGTGGCCTAGGGCCTATGGAATCGTTGAATCTCAAAGCATCAACCAACTCTTCTAGCCGTCGATTCTCTAACTAACTAGATACCGATCCTACCGGCCTCATAACAAACTTGATTCGAATCTGATTCGAATCTGAACGGTTTTCGGACCCCTTAGGACATGTCTAAGGAATCAGGTGATCGCCTATAAATACCCTGGTCTTAAAGTCTCTCAGGTATACTTTTCACTGATACTCTGATCGAAAACTCCATTGAAGCTCAAGTAGAGCTCTGAGTTCTTGAGAGGCCATTCATTTTGAGGAACTCTTTTGCGAGAGCCTTCTTCTCACATTTGCTTGTTGTGAATTTTCACTGACTTGAGCGTCGGAGGGTCTTCCGCAGAGGGCCTCCCTAGACACTTTCTGCATGAGGGATTGTCTTGCAGGTTCCATCCAGACGAGAGATCAGCATTTAGATCCAGGGTCGTCCAAATCCAGGGTCGAGCTACACTCGAATCGGAGAACGGATTTCCGCGGCAACATTTTCCAAAGTTCGTATATAGCTTCGGGGTGTAACCGAGCCGTGTTGAGTCGACACAGTGCCAAGCTTGAGCTCAACTTGACTCTAAAATTTGAAACTCGAAACTCGATTCAAGCTCGATCGAGTTTCTTATTTAGAGCTCGAACTCAAGCTCAATGAAATACTTGATATACTCGAGCTCGACTTGATTTGATTCGAATTTTTGTATAAAATTTTTAAAAATAATTTTTAAATTAAGAATAAAATATATAATTATATAAGCTCGATTAAGCTCGTGAGCTTTTTGAGTCGAGGATTTTAGGTCTTGTTAGGTTCATGATCCAAAAAACTATTTTTAAAAATATGGATTGTATCCAAAAACCGTTTTAAAAAATATGGATTGTATCCAAAAATCTGAGTTGTATTCTGTTGATGGTTAGTATTCGAGAATATGCTTGGTTGGTATTTTTGAAAACTATTTTTGAAGAAAAGCAGTAACGAATTGCATGAGAAATGAAAAAGGTCACGGGGAGAAAAAGAAGATGAATCCACGAGTTTTGGACATTTTAAGAAAGGAAGGATAAAATCTGAAAAACATTGAGATGAATCCAAAGAAAATGTCATTTTGACGTTTTACAAATTCAATCAAATTTTTAGAATCGTTTCGAAAAAGTATTTTCGAAAACGGTTCGGCAATGC
Organism: Calamus simplicifolius; assembly: GCA_900491605.1. Taxonomy (NCBI): domain Eukaryota; kingdom Viridiplantae; phylum Streptophyta; class Magnoliopsida; order Arecales; family Arecaceae; genus Calamus; species Calamus simplicifolius. Next base: position 345,614 of record UESW01001580.1, on the reverse strand, counting down.
ATTTTTCATACTATTGCCAATGAGTTTTTCATGCTATGGGTTTGATTTTTTATTTTTCGAAACAAAAAATTCAATCTAAATCCATTGCCAAACGGGCTCTTAATACTCGGTGTCGATTCGATTATATACTCAAGTAGCTCGAGCTTGACTTGATAGGCAGCGAGTCTATTTCAAGTATTTTTTCTAAGTTAATTTTGAACTACTCACGAATTGTTTTGACTCATTATAGTGTCTATGGTTGCACATAGAAATGTTATGCATCTATTCGAATTTTGTTTGTTATATAGATGTCAAGATAAAGATTTCTAGTGCAATCGTCCCTATGTACTTGGGGTAGCTGCTCGAGCTGTTTTTGAAATCGGTATCTTTTGACATCGGTTTTACATAATGAGTGCGGAAGGAAAAAATTTTAAGGAAGTGATGTTAAAGGAAAAAATGCTATTTAAGTAGCATTTTTTCATCGATCATGACCACTTTTAAAAAATGTCATTTCAAGTAGTGCTTCAAGTAAATTAAAAAAAAATCTTCCTAAAAATGCCACTTGAAGTGGCGCTTATAGGAAGCGCCACTTGCCATTTCAAGTGGCTTTTTTACCATGCCACAATGTAATGGCGCTTTTCCTTTAACATCAACAAATACTTTTTTTTCGCACTCTTTACGTAAGGCTAGTGTCAAACGATATCGATTTGAAAAAGAGCTCCGCTGCTCTCCATGGTCTCCTCTGCCGATGCCGGATCAGTCCTCATCGTGCGGGTGAGGACGCTGGGGGCGGCGGATTTGGGAGCCTCGTTTGGGACGGCGACGGCGAGCTTCCTGTCGGGATCGCTGGCTTGACGTCGGCGACGGATGACGAGGTCGGTGTTGTGGGGTGGCGTGGAAAGTGCTAGCTGCTTTGAGATGCTGGATTAGAGTTTGTATTGGCGTCCTTTTTCAAAGGATTCCAAAGTTGTCATCATTCGTCGCTGGTTGGCATTAGAGAGGAGATTAGATATGATAACATAATGAAGGATTAAGTGAGTGAAGATTTCGGATTTAGTTTGTTGAGTTTAAGCAACGCGTAGATGATTTCAATGGCTCCCAGACCACAGGTTATATTCATATCAAAGCTTGTTAGATTCGGATGCTCTCCGTTAGGATTTGGACCGGTTAAATCATAGTCATCATGATTGATAGGATCATGGTTTTGAAAATTGAAACCGAGATTGATCAAACTGATTCAACCAAAATTGATAATCAATTAGGTCTTATTTATTATTAAAATTAATTTTTATATTATTTAATAAAAATTAAAAAAAATTTATTGAACCAATTGAATTATGAAGAATCAGTTCAATCTTAATTTTTAGGCTTTAAATTTTGATAAATAAAATTAAAATTAATTATTTTAGATTTTTAATTTTTCACTTTAATTTACACTCATAAACAATTCATCTATAATTTTAAAGATATTTTTTATAATTTTAATAATATATATATATAGTTTTAAAGATATTTTTTAATTAATAATTTTAATGATTCAAATGTTAAGTCCGATTCGATTTTCAGAATATTGGATAGGATCCACCGCAGCATATGATCTGACCCATTATGTCAGTTCCCGAGTCAATCCAGAGTCTTTAGATTCGTTAGATGACTTTCTAAAAAGTGTGATCCGAGTGGACTCCACAAGGGACTTAGAAGTTTGTATCTAGAAGAAGTTTTTTTTTTTTTTTTTCTGTGCATTACTCGTAATTTACAATAAGTTGCACTATCCAGATTTGGCCACGTCCAAGCCACCATCTCAAAATACGATCCAAAGACATTAACAATTGGATTTAAGCTTGATGTATGGGTTCAAGCTACTCTAGCCATGGTTAGTCCTTGTAGGACCTTTGGAATGGTCCAATTAGTGATGGGCACTGGATCAAGCTGCACATGGCTTGGCCCAGCATGGTATGAACTAGGCCATGCCTGGCATGACCCATTAAAAGAGGTCGTGTCCGGACTCGAAAACTTTGGCCTACGGATCAAGCCTGGCACAACCTATTAAGGCCTGGGCTGGTATGGCCCAGGCAGGCCAAGCACAGCACGGCCCATAAGGGCCTGGGCCATGCCAGCTCATAAAAGGCCTGATTCCCTTTAAAAGAATTAATATAAAAAAATATTTTTAATAAATTAAAAAATTATTAAAAATAAAGGATTTATTAATATAAAGCCACCTTAATGATAAGGGATTTGGCATATACCTCTACCAATTTATTAATTTAAAATCAAAATGGTACATGAAGGGAGGGAGGCTAGGCTTGACCTCCAGAATACTATAAGAAAGAAGAAAAAAATAGAGATAACTCGCTTTAACAATTAAAAAATAAAAATATACAATTATAAAATAAAGATGACTTACTCATCAGTAGTATTTGTATCATCATCTTTTCCGGTTAAGTCATGTCCACCTTTATCTTAAAGCCTCGCCTTAGCATCTAACCAATAGAGAAGCATCTCAACTGTGTCACTAGTCATCCTACTTCTCTTTTCATGCAGAACACGCCAACCTGCACTGAAAGCGGATTTCGATGCTACTGTGGATATCGACACATCCAAAATATCGCGTGCAATGGCAAACATAACAGGATATTGATTTCTAACACTCTTTTACCAAGCTAATACATTTAGATTCTCTATTTGATTTTCATCATATGCAAAATAAAGATCATTTTGTAAATAAAATTCTAGTTCACTACTTAAAGATGAAGAAGATGAAGATGAACTTGAAGCATGTGTATGTCTTCTTTATGCAATGAATGAAAAAACAGATGACAAAAGCAAAGTTTTGTGCATGCATTCTAGATCCAAGAATTTTTTTATCATATAAAGCATAAATATTATGAAAAAGTCGTATTATCCCATTTTTAGTAGGTTCAGGATCTTTAATCATATTTACACAATATGCATCAATTAAAATTAGTACGCCATTTAATTTAACTCTAGGATCAAAAACAGTTGCTAAGTTAAGCAAAGAACAATATTCATTCAATTTAGTTTCCATTTGATGTATAATAGGCATTAAAACATAATCTTATCTATGTTTATTAAATTTTTCACTAATTATATATGCTTATTGTAAAAATGAATAAAAAGTTGGATAATAAATGCCAAAAAGAACATTTGTAGCATCATAAAAACTAACAAAAAAATCTTTCAAAATATTACCTTTACTCCAATTAGTTTCAGTCAATGCAAATTCTAATCCACGATCATTAATATATACACTTAATAAGTTTTTATATGGATATGCATCATGAATCATGCTATAGGTACTATTCCAACGAGTAATTACATTAAGTTTAAAATTTTTAAAACGTTTACCAAGATTTATATATAATTATTTAAATTCTTGAAGTCTTGCTCTTGAAACATGAATAAAAGAAACTGCATTTCTAATTTTTGAAATAACATCTTAAATCATGCCCATTCTAGCTTGAACAAAAAGATTTAATATATGACATGCACATTTAATATGCAATAATTATCCATTTAAAATGGGATGCAAAGAGTCATTTTATAATGCAACAGTAAAATTATTAGATGCATTATCAAAAGTAATAGACATTATTTTATCATTAATATTATATGAGTATGTAGTTTGATAAATAGCATTTGAAATTTGTTGCTCGAATGCGAAAAATCAAAAGCACGAAAAGCAAGAATTCGTTTATTTAGTTGACAATTATTATCAATATAATAAGCAGTAATAGCAATAAAATAATTATTACCTATAGATGCTGACCAAATATAAGAAGTTAAAGAAACTCTTGCATTTAAAAGAGAGAGTGTTTCAATTAAATTTTATTTCATTGCTAAAAAGTTTGTAATGCCTACTAGTTCTTCGATAAACAAGTTGTAGGGCTAATTGAACATATTCTTGAAAATTAAAAGATTCACATAAACTAAAAGGTAATTCATCCTGAACTATCCATCTTACAAGAAATTTTCTATGATATTCATGATTATATATATACAAGTGATCCCCTTATATATTAAGGGTATTTTGCAGACGAGAATCATGCATCCTATGAGCCTTTGATGTCTTTTTAAATGCAATGTTCCTCTACTACTAATACAACTATAAAGTTTTACACATTTTCTACATTTTGCTTTCAAGACTCCATCAACAATAATTCTATCAAAATCATTTAATCATTCCAAACATCACTAATTCTCTTATGAGAAGAAGTTTGACCTTCACTCGGTTCACTGGTTCTAGAGGAAACTTAAGGATTAGTTTTCTCTCCCTCAGAAAGAGGAGGCATGCCAAAATGACTTTCGTCATAAGATGACATATCTAAAATTCTAAATTAATGAATGCAAAAAAATAAAAAACTAACCACAAGGAGGAATTGAGAAGAGGACCAGAGGTGGAGGCGTGGAGCCAAGATTTGTGAGCTTCCTTTTGTACTCTCACCTCTCAACAAGAAGTGACCTTCTTTCTCTTATACTTTTCAACAAGAACCTTCTCTTGTGTAGCACTTGAACACTTATTAGAGCACTTGCTAAAACACTTGCAAACTAAAAATTAAATTCTACCTAGCTGCTTCTTCGGAGGCCGTTAGTTCAGTCTTGGTACGTCTCGACGCTGACGAGACCCAAAGGCCTATTTATTACGTGAGCAAGGTGCTTCATGATGCGGAGGTCAGATACTTCAAGACAGAGAAAATCATTTTTGCCCTGATCATCTTCGCCCAGCGTCTCAGCCCATATTTCCAAGCCCTCCTATTGTGGTGCTCACGGACCAGCCTCTTCGAGCCATCCTGACCGTCCGAACACCTCAGGCCGACTCGCCAAGTGGGCCATCAAGCTAGGAGAATTTGACCTCTCATTCCAAGCGTGGCCGGCCTTGAAGTCCCAAGTCTTGGCCGATTTCCTAGTCGAGTGCACTTGCGCGAATGAGGAGACCATAGAGGTTTCCATGGAGCAGCATGAGCCCGGGCCAAGCAGCGATGGAGAAACCTGGATCCTCCATGTAGACGGCGCGTCAAACTCTCAGGGAAGTGGTGCCGGTCTCATTCTCACCGGACCGGGGGAGAGAGCAGAATGTGCCCCGCGGTTTCTATTCAAAGCCACCAACAACCAGGCCGAGTATGAGGCATTGCTAGCAGGATTAAGGCTAGCCCATGAGTTGGGAATAAGGCGTCTCAGAGCTTTCACTGACTCGCAACTTGTCTCGGACAAATCAACGGGGAGTACGAGGCGCGTGACCCCGCTATGACTCAATACCTGGGCAAGGTTCGGCTCTTGGTCTCCCCGTTAGCTTATTTCAACATCAGTTACATTCCCCGGAGTGAGAATGCCAAGGCCGACATCCTTTCCCGCCTGGCTACCACCGCCGACGGCATCGCAAGGGATGCCTACGTCGAGTACCTAGAAAGGCCCAGCATAGAAGATGGCGAGGAAGTCCTCCCACTCACCCAAGAGCCTATATGGATGGATGCCTACGTCCGCTATCTCACTGACGGCACCCTCCCTGATGACCGCAATGAAGCCAAACTGCTCAAGTGGAGGGCTTCAAAATTTGTCCTTTTAGACGGGCGTCTATACAGGAGGTTGTTCTCCTACCTCCTGCTCAAATGTGTATGACCCACTGACGCCGACTACATTCTTAGAGAAATCTATGAAGGCATCTGCGGAAATCACCTGGGGGCATATCCTTAGCTCAGAAGGCCCTTCATCAGGGATACTTCTGGCTCACTATGAGGGAGGACGCTACCAAGTTAGTTCAGAAGTGCGATGGTTGCTAGCGCCATGCGCACATCCAACATCAGCCGTCCACCCTGCTAAGCCTGCTCTCGGCCCCCTTGCCCTTCGCTCAGTGGGGAATGGACATCCTCGGGCCATTCCCCCCAGCCTCGGGACAGCGGAGATTCTTGCTAGTAGCTATCGACTACTTCATCAAGTGGGTCGAGGTCGAGGCGTTGGCTAAGATCACCGAAGGTAAGGTCAAAGCCTTCTTCTGGAAGTCAATCATATGCCGCTTGGGCCTACCTCACACCCTCGTCATGGACAACGGTCGCCAGTTCAACAATGAAGAATTCAAGACTTTTTGTGGCGAGCTAGGCATTCACCATCGATTCACCTCTGTCGGCCACCCCCAGACCAACGGGAAGGCCGAGGTCATGAACCGCACCATTCTCAGAGGGCTCAGGACTCGGCTACATGGATCAAAGGGTCGATGGGTGGAGGAGCTCCCAACGTGATATGGGCTTACCACTCGACCCCCAGAGCCCCGACGGGCGAGACTCCCTTCAGTCTCGTCTTCGGATCCGAAGCCATCATCCCTGTTGAGATCAGACTGCCCAGTTCACGCGTGGAGTCCTTCAACAAGGAAGACAATTCCACATTGATACAAGCCAACCTGGACTTTATCGATGAAGCACATGACCAGGCAAGGCTGCGTATGGTGACTTTCCGTCAACGGGCAGCCAAGTACTACAACGCCCGAGTTTGTCCTAAGGTCTTTCGCCATGGAGATCTGGTTTTAAAAAAGGCTGAGGTATCTAAGCCTACGGAGGGGAGCAAACTGTCCCCAACTGGGAGGGTCCTTATCGTATCGTCGACACTCCACCGGGGGCATACAGACTAAAAGAGCTCAACAGACAACCCATTCCGCGTACCTGGAATACGGATAATCTCCGCCGATATTATCAATGATGTATCCCCCAGAATACGAGCAATAAAAGGGTCCCTTCCAACGCCACACCCTGCTCTGCCTTGCATTCAAGGATCAGATCTCGCAAAAGGAGCTCGTCGGCATCGCGGCCTACGGGACACCACTCGGCCCAGGCATGGAGGTGCT